>BEGY01000130.1:46093-132258 GCA_002335675.1 Chlamydomonas eustigma | reverse complement strand
GCAGAGTTCACACAATCCACACCCCACGCATCTAATACGTGAAGCCGATACACACGTAACTGAAGCCGATTCGTACTGAAGCCGAATCAGAACATATGACAGAAGGAGGATAATCCCACGATCAGCTTCTTACACATGAATATCAGCTCTCTCATAATTCTCGAATGAAATATATGTTTCCTTTATTTTTTTCTGCGACGCCCCAGTCATAGGGACGGTAGCCCTTATGTTCACACTGTGTCCATGTGTCCTTCCGTGTTGAACAGCAGTTGTGGCCGCTAACATTTCAAGCGCTACATATACGTTTTGGTTTTAGCTTCCTAGGACCTTATTAACCCCGGTCAACGCACCGCATGCAGTGAGGAACTAAGATGTACACATTTTGACGCAACGTTTGTTTATGTCAATGTAAAAATTAAAAAACGTATGAAATGCTCTGGATCTTGAGGGCTTTGTAACTAAGCCAGACAGATAATAGCATATAATGATCATGAGCAGTAAATTCAGAACTGACTGGCGTCGCCGTTGTTTAGTGCTTCGACGAGAATAGCACAAACATGAACTAACAGTCACTCTTAACATACTAATTATTGTCCCATGCATAATGAACGTCGTTATCAGTTTGAAAATCTATCCGTGCTACCCGTGCACGAACGGGAAAACACATAAATGTAGGAGATTGCCATGAGACGGAATCTTACACAGTCCATATGTTTGCTTTAAGCAATTATTTCTGCCACTCAAAATTCGCGCGCCGATCTTCCGAGTCGTCCCATGGTTTAACCACACGACGGTGCCATGTTATGCAGATTTGCAGAGCTGAGCAGTCATGTATGCTGCAGCCCATTCTGGTACATCGCTGCAAAGCCTCTTATATGAGACACAATAAGCTGGTAGGCTTATGACATGGTGCAATAATGTGTAACACAAATATATACTGCAGTGTGGGGTTTTGTAATACTTACGAATACGAAAACAGTGCTTTGTTGTGATGTCACCCGTGATTATCGATCATACCAACAGGCATCTCCTGTAATCCTGATACCAGTGTGGATTCATTGCATGCCTGCGAAACCTGAAACTCCTGCTATATTTGTCGTCAGATCCCCAAAGCCGGTATTGATATAGATAAACTCGATCCTCCATTGGAATCTGCTGAGGGTTACTGGGTCCAGAGAAAGGATTTCGAAGGCAGGAAGAGTTTTGGAGTGTTCCAATGTGCACAATGCAGCAGACGCTGGTACTCTGCACATGCATTTAAGGAGTACAAGCAAGGCTGCCAGCGCTGTGACAGGTATTACCTGCCAATTGCAATGTGGGTCAACACTGGCGATAGGGATTCAGACGATGATGATAATGGATTTGGGGATGATGAGAAAGATGATGCTGGTCCTCATGACTCTGAACGATGTGAAGCATGCAAGGCTGGGGTGTGCAAAGCTGGAGGGTTTGCTATATATTAGAGATTACTGTGAGTCATTTCCTGAGGAGAAATGATGTTATCTACTAACTATCAAGATAGATGTGTGGATTTAATATAATTGCATTGTCTTTAAGGCTCATTCGACTAAGAAGTCTATTGACCCATTAAGAGCATTCAGATGTAAATTGATTCAGAAATTGCTTTCAGTTTAGAATACATTGTGCTCAGCAGATGTTATTAGATGACTGTTCAGTTTATTTGATGATGATCAGCAGCAGCTGAGCAGATAGTGTGAGTGAGTCAAGTCACTGGAGGAAGAAATGTGGTGACCCTGCTGGTAGCTTTTCTGCAACTGAATATAGAACAGTATCGCCAGTATCGCATAATATGTAAAAATATAAGTTGAGGGTATACACCTTACGCACAACTTTGTCGCCTGCTCCCGCAGCGGCTACAAATATTGGCAACTAAGGACAAACTTGTACCTGGGGTGAAGGAATCTACATGTACCAATAAGCATTTTCACGAAGAATCACAAGGTATTAATTATTATTATGCCTTGTAAGCATCCTATTTGCTTCCGTAACAAAAGCAGTATCTGCGAAGGTGGCGGAAGTTGCTGAGTTCAAGTTTCACGTTATATTCCCTGCGCCAATAAGAGAAATAGAAAATTAAAATCTTGAAGCAAATATATGATAACAATCGTGTTGCTGACTTTAACTGGATGTACTGGATGTCTCCTTGGTGCGTCGTAGATGGTTAGGTACTGTTACAGAGAGTTGCAGTGTCCATTACCGCGAATAAAATCATATTGCTACAAATCATGTCTATAATATACTAAGGTACATCATTGGTTCTGACAGGTCGTCAGGTGTCCACAAGCCAGCAGCATCAGCAGCAGGTTGAGCGCACTTTTGTAGAATGTGGTGTCACTATAACGGAGAGAGCAGATGCTAGTCCTAAGATTGGCTCTTGCCAGATGAACACAACTGGCGATCCCCGAGTGTTTGGGCCAGATGCATGGAAAACATTCCACAGGTGCAATAAGGAATTTGATTATCTCAGGGAATCTGTAGTACTCCTATTCCTGCAACATTACAGTGAAATCTGGAGTACTGCTTTTGAATTGCCCTTTGAACCGGTATATGGCTCCTAGCTGTACTGTGATAATGTTGTGCTCAAGAATAACCTTCTCATTATTGTGGGTATTGTGGATGAATGCTCTACTACAGATTTGCAAACAGCTACCCTGAATCTCCAAACAAAAAGGTAAATCTGATTCAAATGCGCATTTGTAAGTTGAAAGCTTATTACTTCCTCATATAGATGAAGGCCAGTACAGACCTCTCTAACCTCTCAGGGGTGCGTGACGTAACCTTATCGATAATCCTCTCAAATCCTCACAAATGATATCATAATATCATCAATTGCTGAATCACTCCACGTTTTGCCTGCATTACTTGCATTACCATTACTGCATGCATCAATTTCGTCCACGCCCTCCCATACATGCTGCCTTGCTCCATGTGTGGTCTTGACCTCAAAGAGTTCATTGAGAATAATGAGGTCCTTGAGGGGATGGCATGCCCTGTCAGTCCGTGGAGGCAGCGTGCACGACTCAACCCTACCTTGTCAACTGGTTTCTGCGTGCGCACTACAATGTGGGGCGGCACACCAACCCATGTAGGACGCTGCTAACCACACACCAACCCTGAGCAGGCTGCTAAGGTTTATGGTAGTGAGCTACTGTGTGCGAAGAATGTGGTGTGGGGTGGGTAGTGTGGAAGGACAGGTGTATGCAGGGCCCAGCACCAACCAAACTGTGTTGATGAGCCAAAGGATTGCCCTCTTCATGAGAAGGCTTCATCATATAGAAAGCTGGTGACTTGAAGCTTTTGAACACTGTTTCTATCATTCCTCAGATGGAGTGTGACTACCTTCCTTAAAAATATGAGCAAAGGACCTTTGAAACTTTCAGATACCTACGAAGATTTCTGTAACAAATGAGGTACCAAGTTGTTTAAACAATCAAGCCATAATGAACACACGGATCATGGACCACAGTCATCTTGCTCAATAAAATCAGCGCTACATAAACAGGTAATCTTAGTGGCAACTGGCGAAGAACTTGTTTCCATTTCTTTAGCAACAGAAAGACACCTCATTTTGAACAGGAAGTATGGACACAAATTTACGACGTACTCATGATGTATTTATAGCATCTGAAGTGTTTATGAGCTCCCAACTCCCAATGCTCATTAATTATTCTTTACTGGTGCATGGGCTGTTACCTGTCTTGCATAAGAATGTTACATTATATTCCTCATAACTCCAAGGTTGACGGTTACTCATTCTCTGAATCATGATAATTTACTCAAACAGTAAAAAACTGTTATGAATGATAATAATAATAAAACGCCGAATAATAATAATTATAAAACGCCGAAGCGTAGCTTGACGTAGAGGACAGAAGAACTCTGCCTCACCGTTCAAAAGTATGAAAAAAGCTAGGGAGGATGATCCAAAAGAATGGGAGGGGAAAAGGAGTGTTCAAGTTTACGACGGGTACGAAGGATGCAGGAGAAAGAGAAAATGGAGTGACGAATCAGAGAGCGGTATAGCCGATGAGCAGCCGGGATGGAGATGCCTAAGAGGTGCAAAGTTGTTGGGAGAGGATAAAATAAAGTACCACTTACACCAATGAGAATAAGATGTACGGTAGGGGTGCTGGAAGGGAATGGAATAGGAGGAATAGGGGTAAAGTGCGAAGGAGAAGAATTAGGAGGGAGGGGGGGAGGTGGAAAAGTGGAAAGAGAGGGGACAGAAACCGGACGGAGCAGGGCATGGTAGTCATGTCGGGCTGAGAGGGCAAGGCGCCAACCATTGAATGTAAGTACTTGACAGAGAAGAAGGTGCTGACTAGATTTGCGGGTGAGTGTTGTAATAGGAGGTATCAGAAGTATATCCCACCTCAATGATGTGGAGTGTACAAGTAGATTGGATGGTAGATATGTTTTTATGGTAGTGGCGATGTGTTGGGCAGAGGAGACCGTTAGAGAGGAGACGATTGTAATGTGAGTGACTGAAGCCTTCAATGAGAAGGATATCTGGACGTAATTTTTGGGGATCAAAGGTCGGTGGGAGGTGGGGAGGTGTGCGGGGTGTGAGCCAAGTGGGTAGTCGAGTGGAGATGACACCAGGGGGGAGTTGAGAGGTGGAAGTAGCATCCATAATCATAATAGAGTCTCCTAACAAGCCATTGCGGAGCGTGGATTGTAACCGGCATACTGCCTGCTTATGGCGCAGGATGTATAGTGCTTTCAAGTGAGGGTGAGTACAGCCACCAAAAAGGTGGTCGGGGGTATCATGTGGGAAAGAACAGATAGGGCAAGATCCATTAGTAATTGTTGTTCGTGTTGTTTGGTATGGGCGATGATGTCGTAGTGCTAAGGCTGATGTCCAGAGGAGGTTGGCGTGGGTATGCAAGATTTTACGTACAGTCGAAAAAGGAATAAGGAGGTCCCAGAGGAGTGTCCGACAAATGGGAAGGATGTGATGATGTAAGATCCGGAGGCGCGTGTACGTTGGACATGGTCTGTGAGTTTGGCCATCAGTGATATGGGGGCAGTGGGTGGTGAGGTATGAATGAAGTGCAACAGTGAGGTTGGAGGCAAAGCGGGTTTGCTGGGGGGAAGTGTTTGTGGTGGTAATTGTAGTGGAATCGATGGAGGAGGTGCTAGATTGGCAGAACGGAGGAGAGGTGGTGAAGGATGGGTTCACCATTTCTAAGGCTAGGGAAGGATGGTTTGTCGTCGTATTGGAGGTAACGGAGGGAGACGAGGTAGTGGGTGAAGTAAGAATGGTGGGGGGTATGGGAGGCTGTGGGTAAAGAAGCGTAGCTTGACGTAGAGGACAGAAGAACTCCGCCTCACCGTTCAAAAGTATGAAGAAATAAGCTAGGGAGGATGATAAAAAAGAATGGGAGGGGAAAAGGAGTGTTCAAGTTTACGACGGGTACGAAGGATGCAGGAGAAAGTGAAAATGGAGTGACGAGTCAGAGAGCGGTATAGCCGATGAGCAGCCGGGATGGAGATGCCTAAGAGGTGTAAAGTTGTTGGGAGAGGATAAAATGAACTTGTATGCCTTATTCGTGGATATATCGATTGTTAGTTTTTTCAAGCAACCATGAACCCTTATAAATAAAAAATTGTTGGAAACGTGGGATTGCATGCCATTAGAGCCATCCCTTCTCAGCAAGGCACAGACAAATTCCGCATCCGTCTACACGTAGTCTGCATCCATGCACACTACCACGCCTACTTGAGAATTGTCAAATGCAAAACTCTACGCCAAGCTCATGCATCATACCTAGTATTATGTTGCATTCCCTTGATGTGTGATGTGACTGTGTCTTTCAAGTGAAATCACACATGCAGATAAGCATGCCACATGCATGTATGCATCACATTAATGAGCATAAGCACGTGCTGATTTATACGTTTATAGGAACAGTAGCACGACCTCAGAAGACTATTGTTCTCAGAAAACAAATGAATACACTACTGCTGTCAAGCAGGCACTCATGTCAAGCACAGAGTATCATCATACTTTGTCTCACACTGCATTGCACATTTAGCTCGATATCACTCCAGAAATGTAGAGCTGATATGATGTCAACTCTACAAGTGCAATCTCGGCTCATACTACTGATGTCCTGCTAGACATTCAAGCTGCATCAAATTTCGGACGCAGCCATAAGCGACAGTATTAATAACGCGAATCCAAAAAAGTAAATGTCAACGACATTTCGGTGGGTGAGTAGTATGCCACATCGTTGGCGCATTTCAACCTCATGAATGGAAAATAACTTTCAGGGATCCACTAGGGTTCAAGAGGAAGTCTCAAGGTCCAGGGAGTCAATAGGGTTCAAGAGGAAGTCTCAGGGTCCAGGGAGTCACTAGGGCTCAAGAGGAAGTCTCAGCGTTCAGGGTACCCTTACAATAACAGCTTCTAAGATGTTCATCATGTATATCCTCTTCTTGGTAACATGAACACATATTACCTATATGGCGTGTATGTTCATAGCTTGCATTAAAGACTGCTTACCTGCAAGGCATGTATTACATGTATGTCCTCTGCCGCTGCAGCAGCAGTTGAGGTGAGTGCCTCCACATTCTTCACCAGCCCTCCCTCCCTCAGCTCCTTCAGCAGAGGCGTTATTTCTCCAACCAAACGTATTGACTGCTGAAGAAGAGGCTGAGCCTCCTACAGACACAATGTATTACATCATGATCATTATTAAACATGCAGAATTAGTCACATCCATGGTCACCATGCACAGTAGCATCTATGGTCACCATGCACAGTAGCATCTATGGTCACCATGCACAGTAGCATCTATGGTCACCATGCACAGTAGCATCTATGGTCAACATGCACAGTAGCATCTATGGTCACCATGCACAGTAGCATCTATGGTCACCATGCACAGTAGCATCTATGGTCAACATGCACAGTAGCATCTATGGTCAACATGCACAGTAGCACCTCATCTTCATGACCACACAATGAAGCCTAGCTACACCTTCATCATTGCAAGTGTGGCCACAGTATGGACTGCTGACTCACCTTCATGACACGTGTGGCTTCCTCAGAGCTACTGACTCACCTTCATTACAAGTGTGTCCTCCTCAGCTACTGACTCACCTTCATGACACGTGTGGCCTCTTCAGCTGCTGCAAAAACCTTGTCAAACCCTTCCTCCTCAGCTTGCCTTGCCAGTCTCGTCATGATGTACACTAAGTCGTCTAGTGCTACCCCAGCCTCACCAGCAGTCCTGGCCACAACACAGAAACACTTTAGCTGGAGATATCCATGAAGGATGACATGCTGCTAAAAACTGAGTGCTATATACTTGCTTAAAATAAAGCAATGTCTACTTGGTATGATACACATGCATATATGCACAGCAGCACGTGACTCTCTGTCAACATTGACTGATGTCACACTGTAGCCATCACAACAGTTTTCTAGTCGGCAACATTACAAGTTTTTGAATTATTCAGCGAAAAGCATGCAGACCAGAGCAGGTACGATTGCGGTTTCCATAAAGCACACCTTCCATTCTCACACACAATGGCACCTTCTTGTTGGCAGTCAGGATGGTTGGGAGGGTTCCGCCAGGTTGGTAAGGGCAACTAAGAATCACATACAAAGAGAGGGTTAGAGTAAAATGTTAATAACCTCAAGTCAAATTAAAGGTCTGGTAAGTAAACTAAAACTATCAAGATATGAGTAGAGGGGTTACTGGCTTCAGGGGTAAGTGCTTGGCATTAAGACCAAATTCATGTCACAGCCATTGCTGTAGGGGGACTGATGTCACAGTTGTCAAAGTAATCATCGATCATAATTTGTGAATGATATTGTGAATGAATGCAAATGATATTGTAGCACAAGCTGAAAGGCTGAGCTGGCTGAGCTTCATCGAGAAGAGTTAAACATAAAGCCTGTGATCTCTTGAACACAGCGCATGCTGGTCTCTGTCTATGACTGTGTGGGAGTTAGAGTATGTTATCACTCACTTGAGGTGTAACATCAATGAGAGGTTCCGCTATCAGTCCTGACTGACTTGTTTCTATGACAGAGTTCAGAGGCACGACAGTGCTCACATCTTGGACCTGATCAGGACAAACATCTTCAGGAGTAGGAAAGGAAATTTAAAAACTTTTGCATCCGAGCCGCAGCTTAATATCAATGCATTGGTATGCAAAGTCCATTCGTCTGCATAGTGACTTGAAGGAGTCGCCAAGTTACAGAGCCTTAGCTTCTTGAGAATGGAGAAAAGTTCTCATGGTATCAGATGTTGGTCACAATTTTAAATGTGTTTAGCTGTATGCTAAGGCTGAATGTAAGCTGCTAAATTTCATGATGATTCACACCTCGCACAAAACATCCACTTTCTCCAAGCTGGGCCTCACACTCAACACCTGCCCCACTTGCACCCCTCTCACTCTCAGCGGAGTGCCTATGGTGATCCCACATGCCAAGGGGAACTCAATTGTGATCTGATAGGGAGTCCCAACCCGCATGGCATTACTCCTAGCCCATGCAACTAAGCTCACAGCTGCTGAGACTCCTCCTAAGAGGAAGAGGCCAGTGCCGCCCTCTCGTAGGCTGTTCTTTCCAATACCAAAATCCTGAAGACTCCTGATGAGCATAAATGCATGAATATTTAATCTGTTCGTTTGTGAATCTGTGTCAGTTGTCTTACTTCAACAGTTTTGCGACAGGTTTGGGCAATGGGACCTTTGGCTGATCGTGAGCCGGTGTTTCTGATGTTGAAGCGCCAGCATTGTTAGGATCTTGATTACTCGTTACAATTGAATGCCTGCTGACGAAGTTTTTCTGTTTCTGACGTCGAAAGTTAGTACTGCTACAAGAGTGGCAATTACTCAGTCTTTGAATCATGGCCATTAAAACAATGAAAAAGTGTCATAAATATGGGTATCAGTGAGACTTTGCGGAGTTCACACAAATCCACACCCTACACATCTAAAGATTTGACAGAAGGAGTAATCCATATTACAACACACTCACCCGCAAATCTAGTCAGCACCTTCTTCTCTGTCAAGTACTTACATTCAATGGTCTCAGCCCGACATGACTCCCATGCCCTGCTCCGTCCGGTTTCTGTCCCCTCTCTTTCCACTTTTCCACCTCCCCCCCTCCCTCCTAATCCTTCTCCTTCTACTCCTTCGCACTTTACCCCTATTCCTCCTATTCCATTCCCTTCCAGCACCCCTCCCGTACATCTTATTCTCATTGGTATCAGTGGAACTTTATTCTATCCTCTCCCAACAACTTTGCACCTCTTAGGTATCTCCATCACGGCTGCTCATCGCCTATACCGCTCTCTGACTCGTCACTCCATTTTCTCTTTCACCTGCATCCTTCGTACCCTTCGTAAACTTGAAAACTCCTATTCCCCTCCCATTTTTTTGGATCATCCTCCCTAGTTTTTTTCATACTTTTGAACGGTGAGGCAGAGTTCTTCTGTCCTCTACGTCAAGCTACGCTTCGGCGTTTTATTATTATTATTATTTTAATCCTACGATCAATATCTTAGACATCATAACCCAAATCAGCTCTCTGATTCTCGAATGGAGTTCATAATGGCTTCTATTGTTTTCAGTCTTTACCTACTTTGTAATTGTCACATGCATTATGACCGTTACACATGCAGCATGAAATCAATTTGGAAATTTACCCGTGCACGAACGGGAAAAGACATAAATCTAGGACATTGCCATTTCATGGAATCATATACAGTCCACATATGTTAACTTTTAGCAGTTTTTTCTGCCACTCTAAGTTCGTTCGTCGATCTTGTGAGTCGTCTCATGGTTTAAACACACGTTGCCTTGTTATGCAGATTTTCAGAGCTGAGCAATCTTGTATGCTGCAGTCCATTTAAGTACATCGCTGCAAAGCCTCTTATATGAGACGCAATAAGCTGGTAGGCTTATGACATGGGTATCTAGTGCAAGAAGCATCAATTCATTGCATGACTGCAAAACCTGAGGCACCTGTATTTGTCGTCAGATCCCCAAAGCCGGTCTTGATTTAGATAAGCTTGATCCTCCATTGGAATCTGCTGAGGGTTACTGGGTCCAGAGAAAGGATTTTAAAAGGCAGGAAGAGTTTTGGAGTGTTCCGATGTGCGCAATGCAACAAACGCTGGTACTCTGCACATGCATTCAAGGTGTACAAGCAAGGCTGCCAGCGCTGTGACAGGTATTACCTGCCCATTGCAATGTGGGTCAACACGGGCCAGAGGGATTCAGACAATGGATTTGGGGATGATGAGGATGATTCTGGTCCTCATGACTCTAAACGATGTGAAGCATGCAAGGCTGGGGTGTGCAAAGCTGGAGGGTTTGCTATATACTAGAAATAGTTATGAATCATTTCCTGAGGAGGAATGTTGTCATCTAGCTATTAAGGTAGCTAGCAAGATGTGTGGATTTTGAATAATTGCAATGTCTTTCAGGCTCCTTTGGCTAAGAAGTCTGTAAACCCATTACAAGCATTCAGATGTATATTTGAATGCTTGAAATGTTTCAGAAATTGCTTTCAATTAGAAAACATTGCGCTTAGTAGATGTTAGATACGCACAGTTCAGTTTTGATGATGAGCAGCAACTGAGCAGATCTTGCGAGTCAAGTCACTGGAGGAAGGAATGTCGTGGTGACCCTGCTGATAGAACCCTGCTGGTAGCTTTTTCTGCAACTGAATATGGAACAGTGTCACAGAATATGTAAAAATAGAAGTTGAAGTTTTACATCTTACGCACAGCTTTGTCACCTCCCGCAGCGGCTACAATTGTTATTGGCAAAGGACAAACTTGTACCTGGGGTGAAGGAACTTACATGTACCAATAAGCACATTCACAAAGATTCAAAAAGATATTAATGATTATGCCGTGTAAACCTCCTATTTTGTTCCGTAACAACAGTATCTGCAAAGGTGACGGAAGTTGAGTTCAAGTTTCACGTTATATTCCCTGCATCAACACGAGAAAGAGAAAATTGATATATTGAAGCCAATATATGATAACAATTCTGGTGCTGACTTTGACTGGATGTCTCCTTGGTGCGTCGTAAATGTTTAGGTACTGTTACAGAGAGCTGCAGTAGTGTCCATTTCCGCGAATAAATTCATGCTGCTACAAATCATGTCTGTAATGAACTAAGGCACATCTGACATCATTGGTTCCGACAGGTCGTCAGGTGTTCGCAAACCAGCAGCAGGTTGAGCGCACTTTTGTAGAATGTGGTGTCACTATAACGGAGAGAGCAGATGCTAGTCCTAAGATTGGCTCTTGCCAGATGAACACAACTGGCGATCCCCGAGTGTTTGGGCCAGATGCATGGAAAACATTCCACAGGTGCAATAAGGAATTTGATTATCTCAGGGAATCTGTAGTACTCCTATTCCTGCAACATTACAGTGAAATCTGGAGTACCGCTTTTGAACTTTGCCCTTTCAACCGGTATATGGCTCCTAGCTGTACTGTGATAATGTTGTGCTCAAGAATAACCTTCCCATGATGGGTAAATGCTCTACTACAGATTTGCAAACAGCTACCCTGAATCTCCAAACAAAAAGGTAAATCTGATTCAAATGCGCATTTGTAAGTTGAAAGCTTACTTCCTCAGATAGATGAAGGCCAGTACAGACCTCTCAGGGGTGCGTGACGTAACCTTATCGATAATCCTCTCAAATCCTCACAAATGATATCATAAGATCATCAACTGCTGACTCACTCCACGTTTCGCCTTCCACCTTTGTAGACCATTACTGCATGCATCAATTTCGTCCACGCCCTCCCATACATGCTGCCTTGCTCCATGTGTGGTCTCGACCTCAAAGAGTTCATTGAGAATAATGAGGTCCTTGAGGGGACCTTTAATGACAAGTGTGCAGCATCAGAAGAATATGGCATGCCCTGTCAGTCCGTGGAGGCAGCGTGCACGACTCAACCCTACCTTGTCAACTGGTTTCTGCGTGCGCACTACAATGTGGGGCGGCACACCAACCCATGTAGGACGCTGTGGACACCTGAGCAGGCTGCTAAGGTTTATGGTAGTGAGCTACTGTGTGCGAAGAATGTGGTGTGGGGTGGGTGTGGAAGGACAGGTGTATGCAGGGCCCAGCACCAACCAAACTGTGTTGATGAGGCAAAGGATTGCCCTCTTCATGAGAAGGCTTTATCATATAGAAAGCTGGTGACTTAAAGACTCTAAATGTTAATGCAGTTTTTTGAACACTGTTTCTATCATTCCTCAGATGGAGTGTGACTACCTTTCTTGAAAATATGAGCAAAGGACCTTTGAAACTTTCAGATACCTATGAAGATTTCTGTAACAAATGAGGTACCAAGTTGTTTAAACAATCAAGTCATAATGAAAGCACAGAGCATGGAGTGCAGATGTCTTGCTATATAGAATCAGCGTTAAACAAATAGGAAATCATAGTGGCAACTGACATAAGAATTGCCTCTAATTCTTTAGCACCAGAAACAGTACACCTCATCGTGAACAGGAGGTATGAACACAAAATTACGACACACTCATGATTTATTTTTAGCATCATTAGTGTTTATGTACTCCCAACTCCCAATGCTCACAAAGTATTCTATACTGGTGCATGGGCTGTTGCTTGTGTTGCATAAGAATGTTTCATCCTTTCATTCATAATCGTAGTAAAAGGATATGAGACCGATAAACTCAATTTCTCGGTGTGTTGGAGTATTACTAATACTTTCTCAGCTAGGACGTGCGTTGTCCGCACCAACTAGTGATCCTGATGAAATCGCTAAGAGTACGTTTTTGATCACCCTAGGTTGTCATACCAGCCTTTAAAATGTGCTTATCCTTGCAGTTTGTCGTGTACAAGTTGCAGCACAGGATCCTGTCTGTAAAAATGGTGGGTATCTCCGAGCAGACAACGAAACGAACGATCACAACATCTGCGCGGACTGCATTTGTCCAGAAGGATGGGGAGGATTAGATTGTGGATGTAAGTTGCTTAGTTATTTCCCTGCAGAAGGCATCCACAAACTTCAAATCTGTGTGTCTGCAGTCTAGCCAGCAGAACCACTCATTCGCATTCCTTAAAGGTTGCCCATACCACAGATTCGCACAAAATAACATTGCTAGTGACTGTGTGAGCATCTAAGCCATGCATACGAGTGACGGCCATGAATCATGATGCTCAGTGTGTAAAACCAAGGACTCCTGCCCTCCAAGATCTGGGTCTGCTGGACAGTCCAGCAAGTACGCTACACAGTGCATCTCAGACTCCATCATGCCGACAGAGGAGGAACGCATATCAGGAGAGGGAAAGACTATTCAATGCTGGTCAGTGATAACATCCTCCCTCATAATTAGAATAGCCTAGTGTATCCCTGCTAGATTTCACAAACATTACTTCTATCAATGCAAACAACTCGTTGATGCCATCTGTTACAACATGTTACTCTCAGAACTGACCATGCTTGTCCCTCATGATATGATCTCTTAGTTCAAACTCTGTCTCTGTACCAAACAAATGTGTAATTTTGCTCACATGTATGATACTTTGAATTCCTACTTGTGTCAAGGTGTGGAGGTGATGATGGTTCCACACAATATGTTTGTGGCTTGCAACCAGTCACCACTGTCGAGATCTCCATCTTCCCGAGGTGAAAATCTGCCATACGCATCACACACATCTAAACCCTAAACCCTCAACTGTGTGTGACCAATCATCTGCCTCCCTTCATAACTGAACTCACAGTAACAGCACCTTCAATTGGACCACGGGAAATGCTGCAGCCTATGTTCAGGAGAGGGCAGGCACTTACTCAGAGGTAAAGTGCTGCTACACTATCCTATAGAATTCCCAGCACATGCTGCTTACATCTTTTAGTTGTGTTCATGTCATTGGTGTGTTCATTCTTGCATTGTGTTCATGTCATTGGTGTGTTCATGTCATAGGTGTGTTCATTCTTGCATTGTGTTCATGTCATTGGTGTGCTCATTCTTGCATTGTGTTCATGTCATTGGTGTGTTCATGTCATAGGTGTGTTCATTCTTGCATTGTGTTCATGTCATTGGTGTGCTCATTCTTGCATTGTGTTCATGTCATAGGTGTGCTCATTCTTGCATTGTGTTCCATCCTAAGTGATGCTGAGCTGTCATCCATATGCCTCTGCTAAGGACTAGGCGGCTGGTATTGAAAGGGCAGCAGAATCTCCTCACCTGATGTTTGTTGGACTGCTACTAACTGCTACTAACAGGCCCCTTGGGATTCTATGATAATGCCAGTCAATGAGTAATGTCTTGTTGACCTGCTGACCTTGCAGGACAATGTGCCTCCCTACCCTTGCCAAGCAGGTCAAGACTGTTTTAAAAGAGACAGATGGGAGTGAGTAATCATAACTGCTCGACCATATGGTGCCTGCCTCATCCCTTGTTATTAAGACTGTGTGGACTCTTGCAAAAATGCCACTTCTGAACCCCTGATCTGCAACGCCACTTCTGATCCCCTGATGTGCAACGCCACATCTGAACCCCTGATCTGCAATGCTGCTTTGAACCCAGATCTGCAATGCCACTTCTGAACCCCTGATCTGCAATGCCACTTCTGAACCCCTGATCTGCAATGCCACTTCTGAACCCCTGATCTGCAATGCCACTTCTGAACCCCTGATCTGCAATGCCACTTCTGAACCCCTGATCTGCAATGCCACTTCTGAACCCCTGATCTGCAATGCCACTTCTGAACCCCTGATCTGTAATGTCGCTTTTAAATCCTGATTTGTAATGTCGCTTTTGAACCCAGATCTGTAATGTCGCTTTTAAATCCTGATCTGTAATGTTGCTTTTGAACCCAGATCTGTAATGCTACTTTTAAATCCTGATCTGTAATGTCGCTTTTGAACCCAGATCTGTAATGTCGCTTTTAAATCCTGATCTGCAGTCACATGTACATGAAATCTGATACTACTTGTCAGCTTCTTCTGCTTCTGCTTCATTGGAGCTCTGCTTCTCGAGTAGTAATGTCTCATTGGAGCTCTGCTTCTCGAGTATTAATGTCTTATTATATCATTTTCCCATCATATTCTTTTGATTTGTCACTGTAGCTACATGTTTGCTGGAGTTTGGGACGGCATGTTCACAGGATGTGCATGGAAGATAGGGGAGTGCCCTTCCCCTCTGGAGGGCGACGACTGCCTGCTGTACACTTGTAAAGGAGGCAACACACAGTGTCCTAGCTCAAGTGAGAAATGCGTGTACTGGACGTGGTACATCATCACTGACAAACATGCACCAATGTGTTTCACTGCAAATCCTGTGTCCTTGGCAACAATTAAGCTGTTAGGTTTAGATGGTTGTGCTGCTGATCATGGCACTAGTTGATCATTGCTGCTGCTGCTGCTGCTGATCATGGCACTAGTTGATCATTGCTGCTGCTGCTGCTGCTGCTGCTGCTGCTGATCATGGCACTAGTTGATCATTGCTGCTGCTGCTGCTGCTGCTGCTGATCATGGCACTAGTTGATCATTGCTGCTGCTGCTGCTGATCATGGCACTAGTTGATCATTGCTGCTGCTGCTGCTGCTGCAGAGTCTGTGAAGTGCCCAGGCTGGACGCCTGTGAGCTGTGGCACCACACCTGAGGGGAAGGACTACTGGCAGCACCACTGCCTGCCTGGCACCTACCCGGCACCGGGGAAGGCGCTGCAGCTGGGTTGCAAGACGACCAAGAATGCTGACGGGAAGTTCCAGTGCTACATCTCGCAGGTGAGTGCTGTGCTGACTCATGCAGTACATATTGCAGTTAGGTGCTACATCTGGCAGGTGAGTGCTGTGCTGACTCATGCAGTACATATTGCAGTTAGGTGCTACATCTGGCAGGTGAGTGCTATGCTGACATATGGTTGTAGGCTCTCCCGTGAAGAGCCTAAACACCATTAATTGGCTGTTTTGACAGTTCTATATTACATGATGTAAAATAGTACACTTACCATACTGTCCACATACAATGCTGTAGGAGGGGTCCTATGTGGCCTCTCTAGGACTCCAGTGCATGGTGGGAGGCTGCTTGTATGGTGATGCCCCACCCCCTCCACCACCACCTCCACCCTCCCCTCCACCTCCTCCACCTCCGGATCCAACACCAGACCCTGGTCCCACACCAGATCCAGTCCCAACACCAGATCCGGATCCGGATCCAAGCCCTGGACCTTCGCCAGACCCAGCTCCAAGTCCAGACCCAGCTCCAGATCCCACACCAGCATCAGACTCTCCGCCTTACCCAGCACCCAGCCCACGGCCTGCTCCCCCAAGACCTAAGCCACGACCGCAGATGCAAACCGAGGTATGAGCTCTCTGCATCCTGCCAGCAGCATATCATCATGAAAGGTCCAATAGTTCTTATGAACAAAGGCATTTGCTTGTAGCTTGAATTAAAACCCACATTTCCAAACCTCCTCCTGTAACATTTCTGGAATGGATGCCTCTCAGAATACTGAATTGTGAACTCGTGCTGACGGCGTTGCTCCCTCAACAACAGATTGGCACTCTAGCTATTCTCGGAGTAACTGTCTTGGCAATCATGGTAGGAGGGCTGTATGTAACTTATGTCGACACTCACAAAGCTGCTGAATACATGGGCTTGCCCCCGGGTGGCACCACAGGACCAGCAGGAGGAAGCAGGACCTCCAGGAGTGGTACGATTGGCAGCAGCAGGTCCTCTGCAGCTGCAGCTTCTGCCCAAATCCTGAGGGAGCAGTCCATGGGCCTCATGTCTCCTCTGTTGAATGGAGACGCTGGCCTGTCAGTAACTGACACAGAAAATGGTGTACAGAACAACACAACGAATGCACTCGCAGCAGGTGCTGCATATGTGCATGTGACTGCTGATCCTGTGGTGCTGAGCTGGCATGACCTGCATGTGACGGTCCAGCGCCCTACTGCAGGGAAAGGAGCAATCTCATCAGCAGCAGCATCTGGTGTAGGCGTGCTCCACATCCTCAAGGGTGTGTCTGGGGTGGCAGGCCCACCCTCTTTGTCTCATTCTGCAGCAGATCAAAATGGCTCATCTGGCATTAGTGTCATAGGTCAGAGGGATGAGGGAGGAGGCAGCATGCTTGCTGTGCTAGGTCCTAGTGGAGCTGGCAAGACGGTGAGTTCTAGGCTGTGCTAGGTCCTAGTGGAGCTGTCAAGATAGTGAGTTCTAGGCTGTGCTAGGTCCTAGTGGATGAGCTGGCAAGACTGTGAGTTCTAGGCTGTGCTAGGTCTTAGTGGATGAGCTGTTAAGACGGTGAGTTCTAGGCTGTGCTAGGTCCTAGTGGAGCTGTCAAGATAGTGAGTTCTAGGCTGTGCTAGGTCCTAGTGGATGAGCTGGCAAGACTGTGAGTTCTAGGCTGTGCTAGGTCTTAGTGGATGAGCTGTTAAGACGGTGAGTTCTAGGCTGTGCTAGGTCCTAGTGGAAGAGCTGGCAAGATGGTGAGTTCTAGGCTGTGCTAGGTCCTAGTGGGGCTGGCAAGACGGTGAGTTCTAGGCTGTGATAGGTCCTAGTGGAGCTGGCAAGACGGTGAGTTCTAGGCTGTGATAGGTCCTAGTGGAGCTGGCAAGACGGTGAGTTCTAGTTGTCAAGCGGTTTCAGAAAGGATCATGTCACTGAAAATGATGAGTAGAAGAGTGTACATCTATGGATGGATTGGAAGAACCTCAGTGTTGATAACTGCTAACACATTGTCTTGGAAGTTGCCAACAACGTTGGACTAACAGGTTGATGTATCTTAGGTCTACAGGCTATGAGGAGTAAGATTCCTTCACTGTTTTCAGATCCCTGTTTAGATCCATAATGTTTAGATCCCTGTTTAGATCTAGTCACTCAACAGTGCAGTACAACAACTGCAACACTCTTCAGCAGCATGTTAGCTGACAGGTCTAACACTGTGTATTACCATGGTAGCTGACAGGTCAAATACTGTGTATTACCATGGTAGCTGACAGGTCTAATACTGTGTATTACCATGGTAGCTGACAGGTCAAACACTGTGTATTAACATGGTAGCTGACAGTTCAAACACTGTGTATTGACATGGTAGCTGACAGGCTATGAACACTGTGTATTACCATGGTAGCTGACAGGTCTAACACTGTGTATTGCCATGGTAGCTGACAGTTCAAACACTGTGTATTACCATGGTAGCTGACAGGTCTAATACTGTGTATTACCATGGTAGCTGGCAGGTAGCTGACACTGTGTATTACCACTGCTCAGACCCTTCTGGATGCACTGTCTGGGCGTCAAGGTGGGGCAGTACAAGTCAAGGGCGAGTTGAGGCTCAATGGACGCTTATCCAGTGCCTCTGAAGTACAGGCAGTGTCTGGCTATGTACTTCAGGAGGATGTGCTCCCAGGCACCCTTACTGTTTTTGAGTACCTGCTGTTCACACTTTCCTTGAAAGCACCGTTAGATGATGTTGAAGCAAGTGGTGGTGACGAAGGTGTTCAGGGAGCAGTGAAAGGGGGTTCAGGGCATGAAGCTAGGGTTTGGCAAGTCATCCAAGAGCTGGGTCTCTCCAGGGTTGCACATTGCTTTATTGGAGATGCTTATCTTAGAGGACTGTCAGGTGACTTGTCAGCTGCTAAATAGCACCTGAGAGTTATGTCTTGTGACTAGCCTACCTTATTATGCCAATTTAGTGTATTGTTAAGTGTTGATTCAGAGGATTGTTATGTGCCTAGCCTGCCTTTGATTCAGAGGATTGTTAAGTGACTAGCCAGCCTTTGATTCAGAGGATTGTTATGTGCCTAGCCTGCCTTTGATTCAGAGGATTGTTATGTGCCTAGGCTGCCTTTGATTCAGAGGATTGTTAAGTGACTAGCCAGCCTTTTATTAAGAATATTGTTATGTGCCTAGCCAGCCTTTGATTCAGAGGATTGTTATGTGCCTCTAGCCTGCCTTTTATTCAGAGGATTGTTATGTGACTAGCCAGCCTCTATAGGATTATTCATTGAGGCCGCTGATTTGATGAGGATTATGAGACATCATGACAGGTGGTGAAAAGCGTCGTGTGAGCATTGGGTGTGAACTCCTCACTCGTCCTGGTTTGCTGTTGCTGGATGAACCCACCACTGGACTGGACAGTACCAATGCAGCTAGAGTGGTGGACATCCTGGCCTCACTGTCTCACCAGCAGGGGGTCACAGTGCTGCTGTCCATACATCAACCAAGGCCTGACATCTTCAGGCTCATGGACAGAGTGATGCTGCTGAGTGGGGAGGGCAGGGTAAGAAATATGTCAATTAGCAGGGCGTGCAGGAGGTAGGAATTTATTATTTAATTAAACTATGGAGATTTAAAATTTAAAAATTCAAACCCTCTGAGGACTTCTTATAGTACTGTCACCCATAACGCAAAAGAGAAGTAGGGAATGATGATGATAAGGCCCCAATTTGTAGTGATTGCTAATTGTTCTGTTTTTGAATTTGCATCTTGCAGGTTGTGTATTCTGGACCTGTGCAAACAGCTGATTCCTACTTTGCTGCGCTAGGACTTGCTCCACCCAACCTAACAGTTGCGCTCGCAGATCATTTGTTGGATGTTGTGATTCGGAGCAGCAGGGGCCAAGTGGGGGAGCTTGTTGAAGCATTCACAAAGTCAAAGTGAGTCCAGGCATTTTCAAATTTGGATTTCTCTTAGAAGCAAATCTAGGTTAGTTTTGACTGACAAGAACGCAATTAGAATGATAAAATGAGCTTTTGTCACTCTCTTTCTCTTCAGATTTGTAAGAGTGGAAAACATGCTAAGTTAGTGTCCTCAATCAGACATTTTGATGATGTTTACTTTGATGTGTTGTACCTCCTGCAGCATTTGGCAACATGATGATGCCACACTGGTGTCCATGGGAACTTCCTCATCAGCTGCCTTGCCCCCTCCTGCTCCTAAGTACTCACCGCCCTGGAAAGACCAGCTGTCAGCCCTGTCAGCAAGGCTGCTCCGAAACACCACACGCCATCCGCTCCTCATTGCCCTGAACTTCACCTCCACCTTAGTGCTTGCTGTTGTCTTGGCTGTCGTGTTCTATAACGCTGGTGAGGACTGGCTAGTACATGTATTTAGAATGTTGTCAAATGTGCACTCATACTGCAAAAGCAAGCATAGTTTGAATTATTATTTTCTTGACCTACTTCTTATGCCTAGCTGAAGGATTAGGGAGGCCTCTCCATAATCAGGGTTTAGGGTTTTCAGCCTCACATCTCCATGCACACTTGCGACAGGAACAAACACAGGAGGGATCCAGAACCGGCTGGGTGTGCTGTTCTTCCTCCTCTTGTACCTGTCCCTGATGGCTCTGTCCTCGCTGCCTATTTGGAGAGATGAAAGGCTGCTCTTTTTGAGAGAGAGGGCAGCAGGGCTGTACCAGACCTCTGCTTACTTCACAGCGGTCGTCATGTTTGATCTCTTGCCGCTCAGGGTGAGTTATCCATAGCAGGTGCCTAACAATGCTTACATGTAACAAGTTCTTTGCATAATTTGTAATAGCTATTGCTGTTTCAAAAATAGTGCCTACTCCTGGTGCTGGTTTGTGTGAACAGTGTGTTGGTCTTGTCACACAGCCATCACAACATTCTCAACACCTCCTTCCTCAAACCTCTCTAATGCATCACGACTGCAGCATATCATTTTGCTTCACATTAAAGATCAATCATGACCCTCTGTCCATCTTTGTCTTGCGTATTATGAGCTACGTTGGATCACCAATGCTACTACTGTGAAATTCCTACCATTCTTCACACTTCCCCACACTCTCTCACACTCTTGCAGGTACTCCCTCCCACCTTCTTTGCACTGATCACCTACCCAGCAGTGGGCCTACACCCTGGCTGTCCCTCATGCATCCTGTGGTTTGTGTTCACACTTGTGGGGGCCAATGTGGCAGCCGCTGCCATGTGCATGGCCATTGGAGCTGCTGCTCCCTCCAACAGTGTGGCAAACATGGTGAGACTGCTACCAGGCCAGCTTGGCTTTTCACATGATCAGCATGCCATTTTCCATGATAGTGCTCATGTATGCAGCAGAAACTGACAAATTGACTGTTTAGCCAATCACAGTGAGCAAAATAGTAATGTGCAGCAGTTGATCCTGACTCTCCTAAGTATCTTTATTGTCCGGCTATCACAACCCTTGCAGGCAGGCAGCTTGACTCTGATGTTGTTGTTGTTGTTTGGCGGGTTTCTCCTGAATAAGGAGAAGGTTCCGGTATACAGCAGGTGATAGAAATGCATGAAGATCATCTTGTTAGGTGTCAGTTAGGGATTAAAAAAGACAGGGGTCTGTTAACACTAAAAACGAATGGTGTAAAGACTAACTCCAGCAAGCAACTCAGCAGCTGTGCTCAACTTAGCCTTCTATTCACTTCTTCAGATCGCCTTGTTAGACCTGCTAGACCCTAAATGTTAGATATACCCTAAATGTTAGACCTAGACCCTAAATGCTGCCTTTCTCTCACCTGCTAGACCTAGACCCTAAATGCTGCCTTTCTCTCACCTGTTAGACATAGACCCTAAATGCTGCCTTTCTCTCACCTGCGTCTTTGTTGTGCTGTTAGGTGGATCAGCTCACTAAGCTTTTTCAACTATGCTTACGAGGTCAGCAGTAATAATGGTCTCTTGAGAAGAGTTATGCTGAAGCTGTTCGTCATGCAGCAGTAGTCATAATGTTTATAAGGATTATAGGGATGGCACAGGCTGCGTGCATGTTGATATGCATAGCAACTGTAACATAATAACTTTCCTGAACTTTCTGTTACTCTTGCCACTCCACTGTAATTCGAAACCTTCTGAGTGCATACATACAACTTACTTCTGTTTTGTTTATGCTGTTACACTGATGGCATCTCAGGTTAACAGCCTTATGGCACATTTTAACTGAGCTGTGCTCTTTGCTTTCTTTGATGACAGGCTTTAGCAGTAAATGAGTTTCATGGCTTCCCGGCAGATTTCTCATTCACAGCTCCCATAGACTCCTCAGCTCTTCCTCCTCTCCGCATCACTGGCGATGGTGTGCTGAAAGAGTTTGGGTTTGAGCAGGTATTGCAAAAGATGCAACTTACAAGATCTAAGAGGATGCAAATAATACTTTTGCTGCATCTGTAAATGACTCAAATTTGTCTGCAATGAGCACTAACCTAGTTTATCAATATATGACTGTTGCTAATTGTTAGACGATGTTCACGTCACGCTGAATTCATCTGCCAGGATGCATTTTTATCTGACGAGGTATTGCTGGTCATCTTGGCGCTCACCTTCTGTGGCCTTGCCTACTACCTCCTCAACCGCCTGTCAACTGCCAGTGCTGAGTCAGCAGCACCGCTTGCTGACAGCTCAGCGGTCTCTAAAGTGTGGGAAGCGGCGGGTGTGGTGACGGATGCCTTCATGGGCTGGATCCAAGCAAGAGATGCTGTGAGTAGTTTGTTTAAAGGAAGAAAGGAGATACTGCATGTAGTAGCTTCCGCAGCTCCTCCCTGTAACTTGTATGGTTATGTTTAGGGTTTAGGGTTTAGCACACATCAAAAGGCAGCTTTGTTGTCTGCGGCTGAGTCGTTGCGTATTATCTGTTGTTATCCAAGGGTGGTGAGAGAAGATCTTTTGAGGGCGAGTCCCTTCCCTTCCTGCCTTCGATTCCTGAGGAGAGGGATGAGGAAGCGGCAGCATCTGCATTGCAGCCTTCTGTAAATGGTCAATATGATGATGCTGAGCACGAGGAATCTTTGATCTCCACACATCAAGGGCAGTCCAAAGGACACAAGAAGAGGACTCTCAAACCTGAGGAACAGCAGCTACCAATCTCTGTCAGTGCTCCAGTGACTAATGGGTCTGTACATGTAGCTGAGCAGGCCTCAGCTACTGATTCATCGCCTGTGGTGCTGAGCTGGGAGAATATAACTTGTAGAGTGCGGCTACCTAGAGGGGCGACACGTTATGTCTTGCAGGTGAGACATGACTACCTAGAGGGGCGACACATTATGTCTTGCAGGTGAGACGTGACTACCTAGAGGGGTGACACGTTATGTCTTGCAGGTGAGACATGACTACCTAGAGGGGCGACACGTTATGTCTTGCAGGTGAGACGTGACTACCTAGAGGGGTGACACGTTATGTCTTGCAGGTGAGACATGGCTACCTGTACAGCAGGTGATCTCATGCAAGTCCTTGGATGTTCAGCAGTGAACATTGAGCAGAGCACAGAAAGGTCACATCATGACATGTTGGTTTGCTACCATGCAGGGCATTGGAGGCTTAGCAGCCCCTACAGCATCAAGGCATCAAGGAGAAAGCAATGGAGGCAGCACACGCTCAGGTTCTGCCATGATGAATTCTTCTACCCTCTCTACTGGAAGTACATGCTCTTGTCTATTTGCCATCTTGGGCCCAAGCGGGGCTGGGAAAACGGTGAGAGCATTGTCTCTTAAAGCAAGGCTGGAAAGAAAGAGGGTTGTGTCCATGTGATCTTAAGATAAGTGTGATGAATCAGTGTTGAGCTCCATTACAGTTTATGAATTAAAGCTGTGAGTCATGAATCATTTCAATGAAGAGATGTGAAAGCTCAGACCACATTGCTTCAATCCTTAGCCTTGTGTACTCATGCGTATTGGCTGCCATGTGTTCCTTGGCTTTGGACTGATGCAAGTGCCCAGACTGAGATAAGCTGTACGTCATCATGTGCTGTACAACATGTGCTGTACGCCATCATGTGCTGTACATCATGTGCTGTATACCATCATGTGCTGTACAACATGTGCTGTATACCATCATGTGCTGTACATCATGTGCTGTGTAGACCCTTCTGGACATCCTGGCGGGTCGCAAGGCAGGCCCCCTGGTGGGAGGAGAGATCAGAGTGAATGGACAGCAAACCTCTGCTGAGAGCATCAGAAGGATGTCTGGGTAAGTTCAGTAAGGTTGCCTGAGATGTCTGGGTAAGTTCAGTAAGGTTGCCTGGAATGTCTGGTTAAGTTCAGTAAGGTTGCCTGGGATGTCTGGGTAAGTTCAGTAAGGTTACCTGTGATATGTGGTTAGGATAAAGGTTAGAAGTAGGTTATGAGGTTATGAGGACTAGGGCAGGGGATGATTTCTTTGCCTAAAGACGCCAAAGGGCATTTCAGCTACCCAGCTGTGAAGGCTGAACTCTGAATATTCCGCTTACAAAGCTGGTTAAGGGCTGTCAGTCAGTTAATCTGCGGTACTTTTCTTACCAACAGTCCTGCTTCTGTACTTTAGTTAAGTGAAATTTTCTCCCACATTTTAGTTAAAAATACAGAATACTCTGCTACGCTAAAGAAATACAGAACTCTTCACCAAATCATTGATTAAAATCAATGTGGGAACACAATACAAGTCCTTTATCTCACCACCACAAACATGAAAAGTGCTTCATTCCCACACTTTCTGTACTGCTCCATACAGGTATGTCCACCAGGAGATCTTGTTGCCCGGTACTTCATCAGTTTGGGAGTACCTCACCTTTCATGCCTCACTCCGCATGCCTAGAGCTGCCAGCCCTCGCAAGACAGGCAACGAATTAACAGGTGCGGCCCCCGCGCTAGGCCCTGCGGCAGCAGCAGCTCTGGCAGTACGGCGCAGGGTGTCTGATGTTATTGAGGAGCTGGGGCTTCAGAAGGTGGCGCACAGCCTCATTGGGGACGAATTTGTGAGAGGATTGTCAGGTAATGTGAAGAGTTCATGCCAGAACACTCTCAACAGTTAACGAGAGGCCTAGTGTCAGGTAATGTGAAGAGTTCATGCCAGAACACTCTCAACAGTTAGCGAGAGGCCTAGTGTCAGGTAATGTGAAGAGTTCATGCCAGAACATTCTCAAAAGTTAACGAGAGGCCTAGTGTCAGGTAATGTGAAGAGTTCATGCCAGAACACTCTCAACAGTTAAGGAAACCTTCATTTCTTGATGATGGTTGTGTGATGTTGTTTCAAAACAACTGTGTTCCATCTCAATGTTACATGGAATAGAGGGCATAGCTGTATGTACAGGATTAGTTATGTGGATGTGATTGCTCAAATTGGCTGTAAAAAGACTGAAATGCTCCTTATCCTCTCATTCAGTTGAGCCTCTGCACGTGCTGTACACTAAGACTGCCATGATGCACTCTTCATAACTCATCATCATGACAGGTGGTGAAAAGCGTCGTGTGAGCATTGGGTGTGAACTCCTCACTCGTCCTGGCTTGCTGTTGCTGGATGAACCCACCACTGGACTGGACAGTACCAATGCAGCTAGAGTGGTGGACATCCTGGCCTCACTGTCTCACCAGCAGGGGGTCACAGTGCTGCTGTCCATACATCAACCAAGGCCTGACATCTTCAGGCTCATGGACAGAGTGATGCTGCTGAGTGGGGAAGGACAAGTAGGTGCCATGGAACCTAGCCATCACAAACATCATAGCAGGGTATCTTATTTACCCCTTATTGTCATGATTTTAAGGGCTCATAAGGGTTTGTTTTTCTTCATAGTGGGTATACTTGATGAATTTGATTTGGCAAGCCTCTCTAGTTTCCTGAATGCTCTCTGCTCCACATATTTGATCCTGACTGTCATTGCAGCCTGCAGCGGGAGACATGCATGTTTGTGTCCTCAAAGAACTATACCAATCTTGACATGCATGGTTGTGCCCTCAAGGAACTATACCAATCTTGACATGCATGGTTGTGTCCTCAAGGAACTATACCAATCTTGACATGCATGGTTGTGCCCTCAAATAACTATACCAATCTTGACATGCATGGTTGTGTCCTCAAGGAACTATACCAATCTTGACATGCATGGTTGTGCCCTCAAGGAACTATACCAATCTTGACATGCATGGTTGTGTCCTCAAGGAACTATACCAATCTTGACATGCATGGTTGTGCCCTCAAGGAACTATACCAATCTTGACATGCATGGTTGTGCCCTCAAGGAACTATACCAATCTTGACATGCATGTTTGTGTCCTCAAGGAACTATACCAATCTTGACATGCATGGTTGTGCCCTCAAATAACTATACCAATCTTGACATGCATGGTTGTGCCCTCAAGGAATACCAATCTTGAACACAGGTGGTATACACGGGCCCCACAACTCTTGCAGAGAGTCACTTCTCAGCCCTAGGGTACACATCTCCCACTAGCGCAACCAGCATTGCTGACTACATGCTGGATGTGGTCATCAAGGTCTGGCCACTTCTTATTCCTCAGTGCTCTTCTTGAGGGCAGGAAATTAGTTTAAAATGTAGCATGACAAGCTTGAGGAAAGGTTTGGATGCTGTGTAAAATGCTGAACAATTGTGAATATGCTGGGTCTCATAAAATGGAGTCGTGGGGAAAACCTGGACAAAGAATTTATGTAGTTTTTTGGTGTTGGGACTTACAGTATGTATAAATAGTAAATTGATGACGGTGACATCCCATGATTCAACCCAGCAGGCTCCACCCGAGGAGGTGCTGAAGCTTGTGGAGTCATACAGAGGTAGTGCTGTGGCTACTCAGGATCAGAGTGTTATTGGGGATCTGCAGATGGGGGCAGCCATGGCAGGAGCGGTGAGCTCATTACGTTATCCTTTGGCATCCGTTTGAAGTAGACCGGTCAAATGAGATCATCGCATTTATGTGCAACAACCTCAACTGCTACTGCTGTGTGTCTCTTTCAACATCAACAACATCTTTAAGAAGACATCAGACCTTTCACCTTTGAAAGTAGTTCTGATCGTTATCATGAGCATGTTATTGAATGCACCAGTTGGCTTTGTAACACACAGCACCTCATTATGCTTTCTTCCTTGCTTGTGTTGCAGTTGTCGTCTCGTCAGAGAGGAGGCAAACATCAGGCTCCATCGGATTTTCATAAGCTCCAGAAATATGAGTCCAGCTACTACTCTCAGGTCAGTCTCTCATGTTGTGGGTGTAGTAGAGGGTTCTTACGTTGTGCTGCAAGGCATGGTATATCTGTGCTGTAATTATCAGCGATGCCATAAGAAAGAGGAAGACTCAACGACGGAAGAGGACAGAATTGCGATTTGATGCAATGACACAAGAAACGGTGACCCCTGCATGGGTTGGGTGCCTATGCTAAACCTCTGCATGGGTTGGGTGCCTATGCTAAACCCCTGCATGGGTTGGGTGCCTATGCTAAACCCCTGCATGGGTTGGGTGCCTATGCTAAACCCCTGCAAGGGTTGGCTGCCTATGCTAAACCCCTGCATGGGTTGGCTGCCTATGCTAAACCCCTGCATGGGTTGGCTGCCTATGCTAAAACCAGAGGGGATGCACAGATGTTATGACCAATCTGTTGATGCAGGTGTGCTTTGTTCTACTGGCCTACCACCTAATCTACACCTTGTCCGCACTTCCAAGTTATTTGACTGTGCATTACGACAGGTGTACGCTCTGGCTGGGCGTCTTAGGCGCAATGCTGTACGACATCCATTGCTGATGGGCTTGAACTTGGTAGCTGCGGCATTCATGTCCTTGGGCATTGGGAGCATCTACTGGGACACTGGAAGGGACACTGGTGGGATCCAGGTGAGCATGCCTGAATAATGGATACTGTTGGATGGATCCAGATGAACCTGTATGTTCTGCCCTTATTGTCTTCATAAAAGCAAGGCATATGCTGTTTTGTAAATAAATGTCAGTTACTTAGACTTAAGTATGTTGTTCTTCATGTTTTGCCTTCTCGAACATTTTCTGTGTTAAGAGAGGCTACATGTCTGAAATGTAGAGATGATTCAGCATTTTTGTGTTTTCACAAACATGTTATTCTTTCCCTCGTTGTCACTCACCCCTTTTCTGATCTCCTTGTACAGGGTTAAACCCTAAACCCTAAACTTCTCGCTCTGATATCCTTGTACAGGACCGCTTTGGCTCTCTCTTCTTCATGGTCTTGTACCTGTCCCTCTCATCCCTGTCATCCCTTCCAGTATGGAGAGACGATCGGCTAGTGTTCATGAGGGAGAGGGCAGCAGGCGCATATGGTACTGCAGCGTACTTCACAGCAGTGGTGTTGTTCGATTTCATCCCTCTCAGGTAATGAGCAGCCCATGGTATGCAACTGTTAGGGAAACAGTATGTCCAGCTGTACAACAGTACAACGTAATGCAACCCTCATGCTGGTGATGCGAAGGCCTTGATATGCTGACAGACATCATTGCTAACCTAACGTCACTATCTTCACTTGCTGCATGCTTCAGGCTGTTACCACCCTTGCTGTTCTCCTCAATTGCTTATCCTATGATAGGCTTGAGGCCTGGATTGGTTTTTTGGTTCCAGAATTTGATGGTGAGATCTCATTTTTCGTTCTGATGAGTCCAGGTCAGTTTTCAGGTACAGCATGGTATGTAGTACAAGCAGCATGGAATGTAGTACAAGTAGCATGGTCTAGGTCTAGGTCTCATTGTGGTCTCCTGAGTGTACCAAGCCTTAGTTTAAACAAAATCATGCCCTCAGGAAGATGTCTCACAACTCAGCCAACACAATGTACTGCCTTCAATATAGGTGTTGACCCTCCATAATATGGCGGCCTCAGCCTTGAGCATGACGCTGGGTGCAGTACTACCTTCCGTAGCTGCCGCCAACATGGCTGGCAGCCTGGCTGTGCTCTCCACATGCCTTCTGGGCGGCTTCCTACTCAGTAGATCTGACATGCCATGGGTTGTACAGCTTCTGTCTAGCATCAGCTACGTCAGGTGAGCAGTGCAAAAATATTTACTTAGCTAATCATGATACCTAATCTATGATTCTATTAAAATTCTTCTTCTGCTTTATGAATTGATTTTAGTTGAGTGAAGTATGCCAGCAGCAAGTTGTTACTTGTGTGTTTGCATGTCTAAGCAGTTTCGTGCATCGTTATATGCAATGTGGGATGCCGCTCTTGAGCTGACCTGTTCACAGATCTGCAAGAATCCTGTGACGGTGCACTGAGTGTTATGTAGCAGCTGACTCAGCGTTTTTTATAAATTCAGGCTTTTTTGCATATGCTTTTGCATTTATTGGTCTCAGTCACATCGGTTAATCAGTCAGCATGCTTATTTATGTTATATAATACAACTAAACAGGTACTCATACGAGGCGTTGCTCATCACTGAATTCCACGGAGCCGACGGATTCCGCTTCACCGCCTTCCACAACCCCGGGGTTCCACCTGAGCGCATCCCTCATGTGGATGTAAATGGAGACCAGATCCTGCAGGTAGCCTAGCACATTATAGTAGCACTACAGTTGAGCTCATTGCAGCAATGGATTCAGTGCCTTGCATTGTATTCTTGAGCTTGCCTATCACATATCTAGTAATGCTGCGTCTCACATGTCTACTAACTGATGCACTGGCACTAAATGATACTGCTGTTTATTATCCCATGCAATGCTGGGAAAGCAGTAGTGCTGGGAGCTTACAATCTCATTATTCGGATACGTCATCCTCGGGTCTCAATCTCCAGGCTCCCTTGCATATCCTCATAGAATTGGGGTACAGGCCTTTCTAGTTACTTAATGATTATGCTTCACGTTTTGGGAACTTGATGAATACTTACTTCCTCCATGATTGTTTGAAACTACAGACATTTGGATTCTCACTCGCGGCACACAAGAATGACACCGTCATGTTGGCTGTCCTGACAGCGACCTTCCTGGTTGCAACATTCCTGTTGCTGCGTTTCAAGGGCCGAGTCGTGTGACCACCCTTGAAGATCTAGCTGTACTGCTACTACATCATGTACTAGCGTCTGAGTAGAATTAGAAGAGGTCTCAACAAAAATGATGGAGCTTGCAGCAGCTTTGAAATGCTTCTGCAAGAACACCATCAATTTCACTCTGAGTCTATAACGTTATACTGCTTTTGAGAGTTAGTTTTTTTCTCATCATGAATCCGGAGCAGTGGTCTTCTATTGTGGATAATACATCTTCGAGCTAACAATTAGAACACAGGAATTGTTTTCGGATAAAGAAACATCTGTAACACGTTGAACAGAACCTTTGAAACAGACTCATCGACTGCCCTTCTAAATGTTTCTTATGTACACAGACTAGTCATAAGTCTCTGTTATCTATAATGCTGAATAAGCCATTGTAGATCTACAGATTAATAAAAGCAGTACAAGAACCAGCCCATTCCTTCAGCACTCTGGAGCTCTGCGGCGTGACAGCTGCAAATAATAAACAGATTCTATGACCTCACTTAAACAAAAGCATGCCCAGCCTCTAACATTCCTTGAGCATCTAACGGTCATTAACAATTAACACAATAGCCGCTAGGTTTACAGCACGTGATGCATTTGAGCAGCAGCCTCATGACTGGTAGAGGGTCCCCCGAAGTGTGATGACAGCACCAGTCCTAGCTACCCCAGCATGCCACGTCGTACGCCCTGATTACTACAAACTACCATCATAGTAAGCCTCCAGACAATCCACTCATGGCTGGTCCTGCGGCCTCATCCAGCGTCTGATTGAGGAAGTCCATCTGATGTCTAAGATATTGAACGACTTCGTTCTTCTCTTTCAGCTCTTTCTCAACCTGGACGTTAAATCAAGCCAGAATGGAGGACAGGTATGTTGTGTATGTTGATAATATTCGCAGAGAGGCTACATCTGTAGTAGGACCTGAAGTTGGATATAAAGCAGGTCTAAAGAGCCTGCTGGCAAAAGTAACCACATCATCATCATCATCATGGTCTTACTCAAGACAAACCAGAATGACAAACAACCAGACTGTATGATGTGTGCTGAGGATCTAGCATTCACTGTCAGAGACAGGCTCACCATGCTCTTCTCTTGCCTCAACTTCACTAGCTGCTCAGACTGCTCTTTCACAACCTGAAAGAGAAGAGGTTTCATCATCGAGATGAGAAGCACAATTTGAGCAAGCTCAAGACAAAAAATGTGTGTCATAGTAGTGCTGCACGACAGCAGTACAGAATGTACAGAACAGTACATAGATAGCCTTCATTATACAATGTGGGTCTTCCATGTTTTTCTCCTTGAAAAGACTGTAAATACACAAACAGATGATTAATCAGGGCCTGGGTAAACTACACATCTGCCAGGAAAAGATGGTGCTTCTAAATCCATGGAGAAGACATAGTTCCTACATTATCGCGAGGTTGCTGCCTTAGTACCTGCTTGGCTTTGTCCAGCTCCTGCTGAAGAGCCATCACCTCAGCTGCTGAATCTACAATCTGCTTCCTCTCCTTAGCCTCCCACTCCTTCTGCTGAGAGGTCAGCAGTACCTCCAGCTTCTTCATGTCTTCCACCTGTTGCCAGCACATGATCATTTAAACATGATGAGCAAACTCACCGCCTGCTATTGACTTGGATTCAAACTCCACTCCACTCTGATCGCCATACATCCACTCACCACAATGGCTTTAGTCTTGTCACTCCACCCTGATCGCCATACATCCACTCACCACGATGGCTTTAGTCTTGTCACTCCACCCTGATCGCCATGCATCCACTCACCACGATGGCTTTAGTCTTGTCACTCCACCTTGATCGCCATACATCCACTCACCAGGATGGCTTTAGTCTTGTCACTCCACCCTGATCGCCAAACATCCACTCACCAGGATGGCTTTAGTCTTGTCTTTCTCTTGAAGCTGCAGAGTGGCCCGTTGAACAGCTGCCTCAGCCATAGCATTTGCCTTCTCTTGAACCCTGAGACGCTCCTCCAAGGTGTGCAATGCCTCCTTGTGCTTTGCCTCAACCTCCTAATGGTAATAACCCACACACAAAACCTCAACAGATGACCAAAGTCAAAAGTGAAGAAGTAGAAATAATCCTGCATCCCTGTTTGGATGATTGGTCCATAAAAGGTGTGACTGGTCCATGACTCAAGTATCACATCCACATAACCACTACTCAACTCGTTCCTCCTACCTGTACCATAGCCCAACACTACTCCATGCAGCCTCAATATCCCATATTAACATCTGTACCTTTAACACGTTGGCGCCTGGAGACTCTTCAAACACATCACCTCCACATGATCCATGTGGTCACCTCTCTTAACTCTGCTTGCCTACCTCTGTCAGCTTCTTAGCAGCTTCCCTCCTTCTTGCCTCCACGGAGGCCTCTATTGCTATCACAGCATTCGTCTGCTCCGCTAACTGCGCCTTCATCATGTCCTCTACCACAGCCCGCCTTTGAACTGCGGAAGAAGATGCAGGAAGGTAGCTCACTTGTCATCACCACCTGCCTCCTCAGAGAATAGGTAGCAGAAGATTAACTTTTTTATTTATACCTCATATTATCATATTTTATGCTAGTAGAGCCCACATTATAGAAAGCCTTCACAGACTTTACTCTACAGCATCAATATCAGGAATTGGAATTCATCATTATCATAATAAAAACATGAAGGAGATATCAGATAATCCCCATGACAGTACAACATGGGATGCACAATAATCCCCATGACAGTACAACATGGGATGCACAATAACCCCCATGACAGTACAACATGGGATGCACAATAATCCCCATGACAGTACAACATGGGATGCACAATAATCCCCATGACAGTACAACATGGGATGCACAATAACCCCCATGACAGTACAACATGGGATGCACAATAACCCCCATGACAGTACAACATGGGATGCACAATAACCCCCATGACAGTACAACATGGGATGCACAATAACCCCCATGACAGTACAACATGGGCGCTCAAAATCTCACCTTCCTCTTCTAGCGCCACTTTGGCAGCTCGTTCCTCCACCAGCTTCCGCTCCACCTCCGTTTTTTCCGCCTCAGCAAGCTCTCTCCTGGCGTCAGCAGCAACAATGGAAGCAGCTGCTTGCTCCAGGGCTCGCTGCTCCACTGCCGCTGTTGCGCCCCGCTGCTCCTCCAGCTCAGCTTTCAAACGCGTAATTTCAGCATCCCGCTCCATTAGCGATGCTGCCATGGCCCGCAGCTGCATTTGTATAGTAATGATAGAGCCCATCAATGTAATGGCTTGCAGAACAGGATTTCTCATAATGCATAGAACTGTAGTGCTCGTTATATGCATACACCTTGGAGGTATTCATGCTGACATGCATAACAAGCAGGTGAGCACATAAATGCATAACTAAGGCATGTCATACTGTGTTGCCAATTATGCAGATGTCCACAAGTCTACAACACTGAATGAGAAGGCAATAGCCGCCCAGAATAATGCCATCTTACTTTATCTAGTACTAGCAAAGGACATGCTGCCATATTACCTCATCTTGTAGCATTATAGGACATGCTGCCATATTACCTCATCTTGTAGCATTATAGGACATGCTGTATGTATTCAATTTGAATGGTCCAAGGGCAAAATATAAGCAGTCATTTGTCCCAACACTAGTCTGTAGTACTTCACTAGCAGAATCACCTTCTGTACAGATTTATCCAGATCTTCTTGCTTTTTCTTCATCATGTTGGAGAGCTTGAGCTTGGTGCACTCCATTTGGAATACTTCAGGCAGTACAGGGATGGGAGGGAACATGCCACTAGGCAGGAGCTGCTGCTGCTGCTGCTGCTGCTGAGATAGTACAGAAGTGCCAGCAGAGGCAGCAGCAGCAGAGGTTCCACCTGAGACCTGCTGCTGAGGTTGCAGATTTTGAGTGGTCACCTGCCGCTGTCCGCCACTAAGGTTGAAGTAAGGCACAGAGGAATGTTGTTGGTGTTTGTTGGCGCCTAGTGCAGCCAGAGGAGTATAGCTGTGCTTCAGCAGACTGCTTTGCTGCAGAGCAGCTGCAAGATTAGAAAAAGAGGGAAGGTGACTAGCAGCTACATGGCCAGCAGGAGCATGAGGATGGTTGACGCTACCAGAGTTACCTACTACTGCTGCTGCTGCTGCAACAGCTGCAGAGAGAGTGTTGTAGCGTTCATGGGCAGCGGCTGCTGCTGCTAATGAGAGACCTGCTGCAGGGCCAGATATTCCTTTTTCCACTGGGTCCGACAGGTCCAGTGCACGGACATCCATATCCACTGGCTGTTTCTCCACAGCAGCATAAGCCTTAGCCTGTTCCACAGTAATTGCATGAGCTACTGCTGCCGCCAGAGCTTCACTCAGAGCCGTAGGGGGTGCAGTATCCTGCGTGTGCAACAGCCCTGAGGAGGACCTGTCATCTCTCTCAGCACTCTGTCCTGCTGCTTTGTTGGCTCTCTCACTGGTGCCGGCAGCAGCGACCTGCCGTGGAGGTTGACTGCTGCGTCTAATGCGCACCTTTGCTGCTGCTGCCTTTTTGGGCAAACCTCTCTCCAACATGTGCTCCTTTTCCAGTAAAGAGTCGGATCCTGGCTCAGGGCTGATGGAGGCAGACCTTCCCCTTCTCCTGCCAACTGCTGGAGAACAGGCAGCAGCAGCAGCAGCCAGCTGGGCCATGCCATCCTCTTGACTACCCTTACCCTCATCTGCCTGCTGCCCTTGTGGCGTCTCCCCACCTCTCGTGTTGTGCCTCTTCCCAGCACTATTCCCCTTGTCCTCCCGAGAGGGTATTCCTGTAGGCACTGCTTCCCATGGGAGGCGTCGTTTCCGCTGCCTCCCCACACCCTGCATCCTCTCCCCCTCTGCATCAGATGGCTCATGTTCTCCGCCATTCTCCAATGCTTCTCCTTGCAGCAGCTCATCATTTCTAGCCTCGACAGAAGACACCAAAAGAATCTTCCTACCACTAGGGTCATCCTTCCCGTGACCTTGAATTGATGTTTGAAGTCCTTGCAAGTGTTGACTTATACCTTGGGATAAAGCTTCTGCCACTGCTGCCTCCACTACAGCTGCTGCTGCTGCTGCAGCTTCTGTTTCAGCCTCATCACCTGTCTCAATCATGGCATCAGAGACTGTACGCTTGTCCATGTGCTGATCCTGCTGATCTGAGGCTGCATGCATGTCCATAGGCTGACCCTTTAGATCTGAGGCTGCATGCATGTCCATGGGCTGATCCTGTTGTTCTGAGGCTGCAGTTTCCCTTCCAATTTTCAGAGGCGCTTCTGTGGAGGCCCCCATAGCCAATCTTTCCCCATCCAAGGAAGCACTCATGGTAGTGTCTCCATGCAGGAGCCCATGATTAGCCTCTCCTGAAGAGCACATGGAGGGCATAGCTTGGGAAAGACCCTTCCCCATTTCTATTGATGAGAGATGCATCCCAGAGGCCAGAGGTTGTACTTCAAGTAAGGCCCTTTGCCCCCTATGAAGGCTCTTGGTGACATCAGGCAGTGATGGGGGCTCTGCTTGGCAAGATGCTGCATTATTGCCAAAGGTTGATGGCGGCAATTGAGTAAGCCCAGTATAAATACGACCTGTTGCACCAATCTGAGGTCCTGGACCAAAGTCTTCCATTGCTGTATCTCTAGAAGCCACTACACCGTCCCCACAATCACCACCAGGTTCAGGCATCTGCTGCCGCACCTGCTGTTCACTCACGCCTTGACAATTGAGATCAAAGCTATGAGTTAGAGACTCCTCAGCAGCACAGTCATTGAGATCAAGGCTATGAGGTAGAGACTCCTCAGCAGCGGCACAGTCATGGGCTGCAGGTATTTCATTTACAGCAGCAGCAGCAGCAGCAGTGTGATCATTAGCATCAGCTACATCAGCATCAGCATCAACAGCAGCAGCCCAGTTTCCATTTATTTCATGGATGGCGGCAGTACTGCTGGCTGCTTCTGCCTGCCCCCTTCCCCCAATCACTGCTGCATTGTCATGGTTCCGGTTACCTGCAGTCTCTGACAAACATCTCCCACACTTCTCTCCACACTCATCATGAAGAAGAGCAAGAGAGCAAAAGGAGCAGGGTTTGAAGGAACCTGGTTCACACATGCAGGAAAGGAAAAAATGCAAAAAAATAATCATCATGAGTGTGAGCTAATGCAGTGACCGTTTTGAGAAAGGACAATGTTTGGGTGCCATCATCAACAGACAAGCTCTTGAAGCTCTAAAGAACTTCCCGATGTAGTGTTGATACATACAAGTGTGGAACTGAGAATAATAGGGTCCCTGAAGGCTTACTTTTGTGCTCGTCAGCGGTGCACTATGATTGTGCCTCAATTTACTATTCCTAATGGCCTTATTCCTCTCATTCTTACAACATTTTTGTCATTCATTCCTACTTTGACTTGCCTGGGATTAATAAGCTCATACGTGATACGAGCCTCATGTATCAGTGCGTGTTAGGTAACATGCCAACAACATCTGTTATGCTTCACATTATAGTGTACCTAGTCAAAAAAACAAAATAAGGATTGCGCACCAGAGCCCTCAATAGCCTTGCTGCAACTCCCACACACATTTTCATATGTCTTCAGAATCAGCTCTCCTTGTTTACGACTGCTGCCATATAATACCACCTGCTCCGCCATTCAGAACATAGGGAGTAGGTTCAACTATAATACACGACGCAAGTCCACTGTCATGACATAATGAACACCAGGTAGATTTCAACCTTTATACATCAGTTGACAAGTCCACTGTCATGACATAATGAACACCAGGTAGATTTCAACCTTTATACATCAGCTGACAAGCCGTCCACTGTCATGACATAATGAACACCAGGTAGATTTCAACCTTTATACATCAGTTGACAAGTCCACTGTCATGACATAATGAACACCAGGTAGATTTCAACCTTTATACATCAGCTGACAAGTCCACTGTCATGACATAACTGAACACCAGGTAGATTTCAACCTTTATACATCAGCTGACAAGTCCACTGTCATGACATAATGAACACCAGGTAGATTTCAACCTTTATACATCAGCTGACAAGCAGAGATCATTTGGCAACCAAAATGCATAACACTTATTACAATGTCGTGTCAAAATCATGAATCATTACACAATCAATTTCTCCTTCCCCCTCAAAGTTCATCCTCTACTACACACATACTTGCAACTAGTTTGAGGCAAGAGATTCGGTACCTGTACTTCCAGCCAGGTTTTAAAATAAGGAGATAGTGCATTTACTGTGAAATTATGTGACGTCAGAGTCGTCTTGGTACACAATAATGGCAGTTAGGGTTTAGCCTCCCCTCTATGCTTTAGGGTACAATAATGGCAGTTATACTCACCCTTCTTCCAGCGATGGCTTCCCCTCTATGCTTTAGGGTAGACAAGAGACCTCCCACCATGAACAAGGCCGTCTTCCCTTCATGCTCATCAGCAGTGCTGCATTAAGAGCAATTGTTAAGCGAGCGTTTGCCCAAGCTTTAAATGAGGATGCGTTATCACAACTGTCACACAATGGTTTGTATGGGCATCAAGCAATCCAGCTACTCCAGCCCTCTGTACGTATCAAGATAGGCTGATTTTGCCACATGGCAGCACATGTCGCCCACCACCAAATACTTATTCTATGTCAGAGTTATGTTTGAAGAATGCAAATTTTCCAATCTAGATGAAAGGGCAGTACCTTGAATGATACTAGACATTGATGGTGCTTTTTGAGTGTACAAAGCAAGTAGTCACCTGCTGGAATCCCTTAGGCTCATCTTGTAGAAGTCCCCTCGGAGCTCTTTGTAAGGCATACTGAATGATTCCCCATCAAGCTGAAAACCACGAAATGTTTTGTGATTGTCAAAACAATCAAGAGCAGTACATTGCTTTACTCCGTGATCAAAAGATGACTGAACATTCCACAGCTTTTAAGAAAAAATCAAAAATGCCAGACAAGAGAAGGTTTGCACAAAAAGCATGGAGTACCTGTAAGAGAAGATGGTCCAGAGTTGTTTCAGGAGGCAAGAAGGGTTTTAATGGCTCATGCTTTCCGATCCATGTTCTTGTCTTGCAAGTACCGAATGAAATGTTTGTGTCCTCTTCGGTCAGTACCTGAACGAGGGGAGATCCCGCCTGGGCTCATCATTCATAAACCTTAAGTTTCTTCTGCATACCCTTCTAACGACGAAAGTTAAGCTCAGCGCAAGTTCCCAGTATATGGGATACATCTTACCGTATCGAATACCAGCTGCTGAACATTGCTGACACATAGTGTTCCTGGAGCCATACAGCTATGTGGAGAATATTTACCTTCAATCCGACATTCTATGTGAAGAATGCAGACTCTTCTAAACAGACTGCAGCAAATTATCTATAACGAATTTAGTTGAAAAATGGACAGATCAGACAAGTCGAGAGCACATGTGAACTCTTCTTTTGAAATGGGGTTTGAAGAGAAACTCAGTTCATCAAGCAACATTGCTGCAGAATTAGAGAACATACCATCTGTGCAAGACTTAACTTTGCGGCAACTGCGTACTATTTCAAGATCAATTCAAACGAACCTAAACAATATAGTCTCTAGTCGAAAACTAAATGTTTTGTCAGTAGCTGAGAACGTACTTCAAAGATGTGAGATTGTGACAGACATCGAGGCTATATTCTCAAAAAATGAGGATGATTCAGATGACATAACAACCCCTGACTTGTCTCTGATATTGGTACCCTTCATCCGGGGTGAGCTTCTCAGTGGTTGTCCTGCCTCTGGACCTGAGCAGAGATTAAGGATGGTGAGCTCACATTCATGCATGCTCCTCCCTTTTACAAACTATGTGTATCAGGATGATGTGGACGTACATGGAGCACTTCATGTGCTCAACATTATATATTTCTGTTGCAACAGATTCAATCAGGCTTGTCTGCTTACTCTCGCTTCTTGAGCCGTGCTCATCAGTACAACCTACTTGGAGAAGTTGCTTCACGGCAGTTCAACCAGGATCAAGAGCACAGAGGCATGCAAATAGAAGCTGGACCTGTGGCTATGAGCCAAATGACAGATAGGAGGCAGTTAAAGATTGACAGGTTCAAGGCTGAGAAGGCTATCTCAGCAAAACTGGCAGTCATTGAGTCAAGGCGCAAGAAATTTGATCAGGTGCAAGGATGCTTTTGATCCTATCGAAAACCCCACTTTTGCCCTCATTGATGTAAGATGCACTGTTGTACAGCATTGGGATGGACCCTAATGTAAAGGTCTCGTTTGGATCTCTTGCGTGAAGATGTATCAAGCCTTTTTTTGCCTTTCAAGGATGATGACAGTCAAGAAATAACTGTGCTTGGAGGAGGTGAGCTAGATGAGGAGGAAGAGAGACAGATGTGGAAGCTTAAAATCGAGTACGCTGCGTTGCGTACTTTAGAGCAGGTGAGCCTTTACATGTTGATAAGCAACGTCCTTTCACAGTGCACTCGGTGCCTCCTGCTATCAATTACAAGTAAAGATCTAATGGTAAGGGCTACTAAGTCAATTGGTATTGTATGCTTGCATGTACTGGCTGATGTTGTCATCAGACATTCTTGTCACATCTAGCCACTGCACAGAAAGTCTTGAGTGATGAGGTCTGATTCTTGACTCAAGCGTAGTGCTAGATATTGTGGTAATGTAGAAGAACGACCTGCTGTAATAATGTGCTGTGATGCCAAGCTCCAGGGATATGAAGGTGCGTGAATCATGTGCTTCTAAATGCAGAGGGCATCCTGTCTAGAGGAGGTGAAACTGTTACAGCATGCTGTGAGAGCCATGGCAGCTTCCTCCCATACTTCTTCAGCCTCAGGGATGGAGAACGGCACAGGGCAGGAGGAGGTCGCCTCAGTGCTTGCAATGGAGCGCACTGGGGCGGGCGCTGCTGACTTGGCACGGCAAGAAGCCGAGGAGAAGCTTGGGAGGATGAAGGTTCTGCAGGGCCTGCGAGGTGTTGCAGCTCACTTATCATCATCCTCTTCATCATATGCTCAATCTAAGGGCTCTACAGCTTCCACCTCCTCCATGCCTTTCTCCACAAGTGCAGCCTCAACCGCTGCATTGCGTCCCTCTCAATACTCAGAAGTAGCGCAAGTCTTGGCTGGATTGTCGAGCAGTTCTACCCAACGGGAGACGTTGATGGCTGGCGTATTCAGGCCCAGCCATGTGCTGCCAACAATGACTGTGGAGGAGTTTGGTGAAATGGAGCTCCGGAACCTGAAGGATAGGGAGAAGGTATGCTATGATGGAACATTGGCGTAATGAATCTTGACAGTCAGACCTCTTCATCATTCATATCCATATCTTCAGGATGGTCCTAGCAGTTAGACTTATGGAAAGCTCTGATTGTTCGCCTGACCTGAGCTTAGGCCAGACACTTGTATAGACGAGTCATCATGAATGGAGTTGTGATGGCTTACCTGCTCAGTACTACCGACATTCTGATAATGATAAGCTAGATAAGCGTGAAAGGGCTAGTTTATTTGTTGATAGGAACGGATGTTTCATTATAGCGGTAGTAGAAATGGTGTAACTTTTTTATACTTAAACTGTAACTGTATACTGTATCTGTAACCTTAAAAGGTAATCTAGCTTGTGTAGCATTTGCTACATGTTCTAATCATTAATGAATGTTTATGACAGCATGGCCTCTTCAATAATCTGCTGTTCCATCTCTCTGCTTGCATCATGTTCCTCAGTGGCCTTGCTATAATACTAGTCCTGCTAATTATCCTGCTAACCAGTGCCTACTGTGCCTTCACCATCCTGCTAGTCCTGCTAATTATCCTGCTAACCAGTGCCTAAGCTGTGCCTTCACCATCCTGCTAGTCCTGCTAATTATCCTGCTAACCAGTGCCTAATAAGCTGTGCCTTCAGCATCCTGCTAGTCCTGCTAATTATCCTGCTAACCAGTGCCTACTGTGCCTTCACCATCCTGCTAGTCCTGCTAATTATCCTGCTAACCAGTGCCTAAGCTGTGCCTTCACCATCCTGCTAGTCCTGCTAATTATCCTGCTAACCAGTGCCTACTGTGCCTTCACCATCACTACAGGCTGAGGCTTTGTTGAAAAGAGAGCAGGATGTAGAAGATGCTATGAGGGTGGGGTCTGGTCCCTCCAGAGAAGAGAGGGAGGATGAAGAAGTGTGGAAACAACGGGATAAGGATGATTGGAGGGATGCAACTGGACGGCCAGGATGGGGGAACTCCGCATTACGGCCATGTGGAAGATGAAATTGCATTGAATTTTAAACTTGATCAACTTGAACTGCTTACTGCTGCTAATGTTGTATAGCTAATGTAGAGCTAACAATGTGGTTGTAGTGGATGCAGTGCCGAGGAATAATAATAAGCAGCTGCTACTTAATTTTTTTTACGGCACTTCAGATCAGGGACACAGTTGCTATTTTTCGTCATCTGTGCTTGATACAGTGCTAATTAAATATTAATATACGTGCTGGAACAACGTGTAGATCATGCACAGTGATGCCGTAGAAATGTATAATTATGATACAAATACATACAACAACGTATACTGGTCCCTTGATTGAACAAGCAGAGCATGCCGTTTATCACCATGCATGATCGTCGTAATCCTCTAAGTAATTCCCTCAAAATTTACAGGAGTCATACATAATATCTGCTTTTTTTATCGCCGCCTGCTACTGCTAAGGATGCTGTTTCCACAAATGTAATTTTTATCCATGTGCATTCGATAGCAATGAATTCTTTTCAGGATTAAGATTTAGCAAAAGATCGGCTCTGCAATCCGTGAAATCCGACAAGATTCCACTTAAGATCCAGAACTACTACCAGAACTTGACACGATGTCTAAAAAACCCTAACAGTTCCGGATTATAACTATAAAAGCTCGAACAACAACGGAGAAGTATAAAGTTTCAAGAAGCTTAACGTCATATCCTGCGACGCGCTCAGCTGTCTTTACAGTTCATTATCTTACATCAACAGCAGGTGATCATCGTACTATGTTAAGCTAGAAGAGTTTGATTCTTGCTGCTTTATAAATATAGTATGCGAGTCCTGATTTCTTGCTTATTCGGTATTCATGAAAATGAATGCCAACCTCGGATCTGGCTCTACCTGAAGTGATGCTTGCACTTATTATGAATTCTTTAATTTATGCTGGTGTAATCTTTTGCTCCTTAACATTATACAGACTCGAGCAGAAGATGTTGAGCACTAGCACAATCGGATTCCCACGGATCGGCTCCCAACGCCAAATGAAGGTTTCACTTGAGCGGTACGTAGCAGAAATCGCATTTTCTATGTGTTTTTATCTTAAGTCCAGCTTCGTATGACATAGATTTGCAGCAACGACTGTTTTCAGGGTTGTGATTCTGATCTTAATTATTATGAGACAGGTTTTGGAAGGGTGGCGCTTCAGAAAAGGAACTTCTTGACACTCTGAATGAGGTCGAAAACGAGGCCTGGTCGGTGCAAAAGGGCATCCAGAGTGTTGGGCTGGACTCAACTCTGTATGATCACGTTTTGGACACTGCATTCTGGCTCGGCGCTGTACCCAATCGATTCCAGGTCAGGCTGATTTTATCTTCCACATCGGCACAGACGAAGATACAGCCGCAGATGATGTATACGGCATTATCGTTTTCGATGGCCCTTGTTAGGTCAAAGACATGATATTACAACTGATCTCACATCGCTGATTCTTCTTTGAGCCTCACAAAGCTCCATAATACAGACTGTACGTGCTGAAGATCTATCTGTTCCTTTCCGTGCCCCAGCACTTGTCTGGACTCCAACAGTACTTTGCAATGGCCCGTGGAGCTGAGGGCAAGCCTGCCTTGGACATGAGCAAACTGTTCGACACAAACTATCACTTCTTGGTAGGCAAACTTATTACTTGCACATGTTATTACTGTTTAGGTAGACCCTGATGATGATGTTGAGTACAGCTAGAGTGATTCATCAGTCATTTTTGTGGTGTAATAATATCACTCTTTCTGCTCTATCTGCTCCCATCCTACAGGTCCCTGAGTTGTGGTGTAATAATATCAATCTTTCTGCTCCCATCCTACAGGTCCCTGAGTTAGAGCCTGATACCTTTCCCTTGAAGCCCAACTTTGAGCTGGTCTTGTCAAAGGTCCAGAGAGGGCAGGCCCTGCTTGGCAAGGATGCAGCTGTTCCTATCCTGGTTGGTAAGCAGCAACCTAACTAACCTAACATGATTTGTTCACACTAGGGTGGTGTAATACTGCCCATGAAAACTGCTGTGTTTACAACTCGTGGGCACTTAGTCTTTTGACACCACGCATGGCTGCTCTGGTAGGTTAACGTACCTCAAAACTATCAAAACAGGAGGTAAAGCTGTTAGTTCTGTTAATGCAATAATGGAATCTACATACATAGTTTATGTCCAACTATTTGGATCACAAGAATCTTCTAAGCAGTGTTGTTAAATAACATTCCTGCCTTACTGATTGTGATAATTGTGATCAAATTGTGATCATGACATAATTCAGGTCCTATTACATTTGTCAGCTTGGCACGTGGCTCTGTACCTGCCGCGAAGTCTTTACCCCAGATCTTGCCAGTTTATGAGAAGCTCGTACAAGAGATGGGGAAGTTGGGGGTGAGCAGCACGATGTACCACATGTAGTCTGAGATGAGTGACTACTAGCATTATCTGATCATATGGTTGAAGAGAAATGATACCTGCACATGAAATTTGAAGGATGATGCAGCAGCTTTTTTACCTTCTCGTCTCAATAGTCTCAATCTTGTGGTACTGCTAACTACCTTAACTGCTAACTACCTTTCAGGTGAAGTCCATCCAGATTCATGAGCCCATTCTGGTGACCTCTGCTGGTGCCTCCCTCAAGGACAGCTTCCTTGCTGCATACAATACTCTGGCAGCCGCCGCATCCAGATGTGGGATCGCTGAGCTGAACTTGGTGACGTACTACGATGACCTTGAGGAGGAGGTGTACCGCTGGGCTGTACAGCTCCCCGTCTCAGCTGTACAGCTGGACTTCCTGGGAGTGAGTTCTGATTCCAGTGCTGTGTTAGTGGCATGACAAGTAACTGCTGCAGGTATTAAGTGATTCTCGATACACTGAATAGCACTTTGTACTGGTTTCAACATGCTGCTATAAATTGTTTGTGCAGAGAAGGGAGGGAAAATAGAACACAGCAATATTGATATCGAGGGTTCCTGATGCCATCTAACATGACCAGACCATGTTAAAACTGCTTGTTTGTCTTATTTATATCCAGGTGGTTGGGGCAACTGTCTCCAACCGCAACCTGGAGTGGGTGGAAAAGTATGGATGGCCTGAAGGGAAGAAGTTGATTGCGGGTGTGGTGGATGGACGCTCTGTGTGGGCTGATCTGGAAGGTTAGTAACATGTTCTATTATCTTACCTACATGCGTTGTCGTGGATCATGTAATCATCGTGCTCTGATGTGGGGGCTTAACTGAAGTAAGTGGTGCTTAATCTCAACTTAGAGCAAGTGAGTTTATACTCTCAGTTGTTTTTTTCTTGCAAACAAATCTGTCAGAAAAGGGATTGAGCAGTACTACTTTGTTTGTAGTACTACATTAGTCCATGCATAGTAGATCCATGCACAGATCCATGCATGGACCCATGCAGTATTCCAAGCAGTGATCCTTCCAGTGATCTCCAATGACAATATTCTGCTAGCTGTCGTTGTTTACTTGTTGCACATTGGCTTGCTCCCAACAGGTCATGCTTGCTGGATCCTTCATCGCCTCCTAACCAAGGTGTCCTCCACCTCCTTAGTGGTGAGCAGTTCTACACCTCTCCAACACCTGCCCTTCAGCCTGGACAACGAGCCTGCAGGCAGGGTCCCTGCTGCTCTGCAACCACGCCTGGCTTTTGCAGTCCAAAAAGTGGCTGAGATTGTGGCAGCTGCTACAGCAGCTTCTGGAAATAAGCAGCAGGCAGCTGGGCGCCACTTGCCATTAGACGCAGATTATGGCTACGGGGAGAAGGACTTCTCACGCCCTGAGCCATACAGCGCACGTAGGAACAAGCAGATTGCTATGCCACCCTTCCCTACCACCACCATTGGGAGCTTCCCACAAACAAAAGGTAGGCGGATATAGTGGATACAACACAACGGCCAATGCATTACATACTTACATTTCATTACTTGCCTCGAGAGTTTCCTTTATGCTAAGCAACTCAAAACTCAAATAACCACGTGCACCACATAATGTCGTGGAGCAACTGGATATGTGGTCGCTCATAAGATACATAAGATGCGTGATACGGTGATGAGAAAATGAGACTGGTGTCGCCCTTAACCCTTACAGCAAGCATTTGATGTCAATTGTTGCATGCCATGTGTCTCTGCAGAGGTCAGAGCTGCTCGTGCTGCTTTCCGTGCTGGAAAGACAACTCAGGCTGAGTATGAGAGAGCTATAGCCTCACACATTGGAATGGCTGTTGGAGTTCAGGTAGGTGCTGGGTTACGAAGGATGCTATAATCAGGCATCATGCACAAACCCTAAACCCCAGGTAGGTGCTGGGTTATGAAGGATGCTATAATCAGGCATCATGCACAAACCCTAAACCCCAGGTCAGGACTTGTGTGTTTAGGGTTTTCCTACTTGAAAAGCTTGCATGCATGAAGATGCTTAGTTAAGCTGCAGTTGCAGATGCCAACAAAATGTTTTCTTAAGTGCTGGTGGCGGTCCCTGTTGGATTGTAGTGGAGGATGCAAATGAAGGTCTTCCTTCACATGTGTCGCTGACATTCACACTGTCATGTACATTGGTGTTATCAGGAAGCCCTTGGCCTTGATGTGCTTGTGCATGGAGAGGCTGAGCGGACAGACATGGTGGAGTTCTTCGGGCAGATGCTGGAGGTAAGCATGATGTTGTTGATAGTGAACTAGTTCATTATGTTCTGGGGAATAGTGGTTTGAAGTTATTCTAATATTTTTAGACGATTAGCTGGCATCATCATCACCCTGAAGCCTGGTTAGTTAGGTTAGTTAAGAACACCATTGGCATCACCAAAATTATATAATGCTTGAAGGGATAAGAATGGGAGTGATGTATATTATGTCCTTGCAAGACGGGGCTAGCGTTTAACATGCAAGACTTAACCAAGTACTAATACATGAGCCTCTCTCTGTCACGACAGGGTTTCCACTTCACCTTCAATGGTTGGGTGCAGTCATATGGCTCTCGATACGTGCGACCACCCATCATCGTGTCAGATGTCAAGTTCTTGCAGCCCATGACCACCATTGAGTACAAGGTAATGCAACCGCCCTCACACATGTATGCTGACGACAGTCTGGTGTAACCATAGTGTGACCATAGTCTAGTTCCTAGTTATTGCGCCTAGCTGAGACCAAGCACTACTTCTGTTTATTTTCCAGGAAAGTCTCACACAGCAAATCACTAGATTGTTAAGAAGATTACACAAAATCAGTCTGCTTGTCTAAGTCTCACACAAATCAGCGCGATTGTTAAGAAGATTGCACAAAATCAGTTTGCTTGTCTAAGTATTACACAAATAAGCGTTAATGACAGCCTGAGATCAAAATATGACTTTCATTAACACTTAATTACAGATTGCTCAGTCACTCACCAGCCGCCCTATGAAAGGGATGCTGACTGGACCTGTCACCGTCCTCAACTGGTCCTTCCCTCGCAAGGACATCAGCCGCAAGGCTCAGGCCCTCCAACTGGCTGGTGCCTTGAGGCAAGAGGTGGCAGCCTTGGAGGCCACAGGATGCAGAGTTGTTCAGGTAGGATATATGGAGGGCTGTACTTCAGCATAGAAGGATTGTGAGGCCATTACATTATCTTTTCAATCAATTGGGTACTAAAGGCAGGATTATGGAGTGCATGTAGGATTATTGTATCAGGAGATGTGAACTATGAGGTTAAAAGCCAAAGGGTACTCAGGATCCAGCAAATGCTGTTCGTGTAGATGTAGCTGATGAAGGAATGTAGATTTAGTAGATTAAGGTGTAGATGATCACTATGATATCATAACGTGTACTACTAGGTGGATGAACCAGCCTTGCGTGAGGGCCTGCCCTTGAAGACTACACGCCATGCTGCGTACCTCCGCTGGGCTGTGGATGCATTCCGTCTGACAACTTCAGTAGCCTCTCCTGCTACACAGGTGAGAGCGGCTGCTAGCACGTATGTGTCATACATGAATTAGAGGGCTTTGCAAAGCACATGGTATCTGCATGCTGGTCTCTGTCATACATGAATTAGAGGGCTTTTGCAAAGCACATGGTATCTGCATGCTGGTCTCTGTCATACATGAATTAGAGGGCTTTTGCAAAGCACATGGTATCTGCATGCTGGTCTCTGTCATACATGAATTAGAGGGCTTTTGCAAAGCACATGGTATCATCTGCATGCTGGTCTCTGTCATACATGAATTAGAGGGCTTTGCAAAGCACATGGCATCATCTGCATGCTGGTCTCTGTCATCATACATGAATTAGAGGGCTTTGCAAAGCACATGGTATCTGCATGCTGGTCTCGGCCATACATGAACAGTCAATTATGCAACAGCAGCACTGAAGTGAGTTGTGTCATCATGTCCAGACATTTAAGCCTCAAATGTCTTATCCCCTGTCATCATAGTAATCCTTTATATTTGGTTAATTCAGGTGGTCACACATCTGTGTTACTCAGACTTCCAAGACATCATGCAAGCAATCAATGAGATGGATGGTAAGATCTAACTTCAGATGAATTGTGATGTCTATTAAGTCCACAATTACATGTAGCATTAGTGTGAGCTCCATTCCTGAAAGAAGTAATGTATCAGTTCCGTAATTGCAGTCTCTGTTTGTAAGCAGGGTTCACATTATAACATCCTGCATAATGATGTAACTTGAAGACCAGGTTAGACCTCTTAAAAATGAATATCATGACGACTGTGAAGCACCAATGCATAGTAGAAGACTTTTACAGTTAAGTATACTTCTCTCCATAATCAATACAATCCTAATCTGCCATATATTTTTTACAAACTAATTATTGCAGCTGATGTTCTGACCATCGAGAACAGCCGAAGCGGCAATGAGATGGTGACAGCCCTTGCAGAATCAGGTTACACCCGTGATGTTGGCCCTGGGGTTTATGACGTGCACTCTCCTCAGGTTCCACCTGTTGATTTCGTTAAGGCTAAAATCAAGTGAGGCTCTCACTGCTCGAGTTGGTCCTATCCTTTTCATGATATGTGTGACATGCCATGGCATATCATTAGTACTTTTCTAAGGCTCGAGGTTAACATAGACTACCCAAACCTCAAAATCCTGTGCTCTCAGAGGAATGCTTAATCCTAATCAGTTGACAACATGCGTTGCCTCTTTATTTTTACTCCTATCAGATCATTCATGGACTCTGGTATTCTGGCTGGGCAGCCTGATCGCTTGTGGGTGAACCCTGATTGTGGCCTCAAGACAAGGGCTTGGCCAGAGACTATCGCTGCTCTGCGCAACATGGTTCAAGCAGCTGAGGAGTGCCGCAAGGAGCTGGTACCAGGCTGGAAGCCACAACAGCCTGCTGGTATATCAGGAGGACAGAAATGCTGCTGTTGACTTCCTGTTGTTATATGTGGCTTATGCAATTCAGCTTCTAATGTGTTAGCACAAAATTAACGTAGGTATATGCAAATAACGAACACGTTAACAGAACAGTTATGAAATGACTCATCGAATTATTCCTCTTTCTAGTATTCCTCTTTCCCTATTCCTCCTCCTCTTGTCAATGTCTACCAGTGGTCCGAAATTTAAATATCTTCTCTCTCCGAGACCATACAAGTATTAGTGTTTCAAAAAACTAACAACATCGTTACCGTTATCGTTAAGCAACTGCAACATCTCTAAAATATACTATTGATACAATTCCTGGCGCATTTGTTAGGACAAATCTCAAATATGACGAGCAAATCACGACAACCTTTGGGTATGCTTGATCCTAATAAGTCCCTGGATATTGCACCTGCTAAAAGGCACCAGAAGCAGGCTTCATCACTTCAGACAGCTGAAGCTCCACAGTGGAAGAGCGGCGAACTATCGTCTGCTCAAATAATGAAATCTCCCACGTACGATCATTACTGTCTTGATAATGATCAGGAGGGTAAATTCAACAACGCAGATAATCAGGACGATGAAGAGCTGGATGAGCAGCAGAGTCAGGAGTCAGCAGAGTATCAGCATCAGCAAGTCGCAGGAACTGTAGTGGACCTTCAAAATGGCGTAGATGATGCATCTTTGCTACAGCAGAACACAGGAGACAATGGGTCCTCACAGGATGCCACAGTCCAGCAGCAGCAGCATTTGCCTCCAGTTCTCACTGACACCATCAACCAAGGTCTTGTAGCTATGCATCAAAGGAGAGAAAGTCTCATTGAGAAGGCAAGTTTCACTTACAAATACATTCAAATGCTTGACATTGGTATTCAGATGTCTCACCTCATCTCTTTCCCATTTCATTGGACAATGTTTTCCTTCCTACAGATTGAGAGCATTAAAGCTGGTGAGATTTAGCCCTCAAAACAGAAATATTACATTTTAAACTCATGAAAAGTTGTACAGAACATTCATTAAGCGAAAAAGTTGTGTAACAATTCTAAATTTAGAAAATCCATTTACTCATAATTCACAATTTAAAATGCAGAGGGCTTAAATCATATTCAGATCCTTACATCCAATTTCTTGGCAGACATGACCAGGTGTGGTCAACATGACAGGCCCTTCGTTTAAATACATGCTTATGTTCTCTTATGGTTTGCCACATAAGACTTTCTACATCTGGAAACAAAATGACTGGATCGGGGATGAGAATGGTGAAAACACAAATTTGAATTTGTGGTGGTTGTGAAACATTGTCACACCAGGATGAAGGCTCAGGTGGTGGGGTTCTGTGAGCACCATGAGGAGCACCTGAGACAGTTGTCGCACGAGACACGTGAGCTTGAGCAGCGCCTGGAGGCCTCTAGGGCTCTCGTGGGTAGCCTTGGAAGTAATGCCATTGGAATGTAGCCTGGTTTTTGGTGGCAACTAGGGAGCATTGCTGTAAGAATGTAGCCTGGTTTTTGGTGGCAACTAGGGAGCATTGCTGTAAGAATGTAGCCTGCTTCCTGGTCGCCAGAGAGCAGCAGATAGCTTCTAGCTGCGGATGCTGCTTATCATCAGGAAAGCCCCCCTTCTGAAGAATCGTGAAATTCTTTTATTATACACTCTGAACTTGAGGCCAAGACCTACAGAAATTATTTATAGCAGCAACATTATGTCACACACATGCAAAAGGAGCTCACGCAAGATACACATTCAGTAGTTTTGAGCCTTGAAATAGTCATCACTGCAAAGTAATGAGAAGCAGAGCTTCAGGCTGGCTTTCCATGGTCAGCATTTTTACCATGCCCATCAGAATGTCACTTACTCAACATTTTATTGATGTTTGGTAATGCCTTCTCTTAGCGTAATGTAAGGCTGCTCCCAGTGTGGTAAATATGTAATATCGAAAAGAGGCAGGCCCAACGCGCTTTCCTGCAGTGTCCTCAGAGGCTCCAGGTCAGGTTGCAGCAGCTGGCCATGCAGCAATCCACCAGGGGACATGTCCATGATGTACAGCTCTCCCTGCAACATGGCAAGGAACCCAGTGCCTTATTTAATATGCACAGCAGGAGTATAGAAATAATGTGTTGAACATATCCGTAATGCTCACATGGCAGAACTGACTAGAACAACTGCAAGAGAGATGCATTGCTGTCATCTGTCTGTATCACAGTGTCTGTTTTAAAAGGTAGGTGGGTGATAATGTGAGGAGGTCAGACATTCTGCAGTGACAGCAATGCCGTCTCACCCTATACCACAGAATGTTCCTGCCATTGAAGCTAGCGTCCTCTGCGTGAACATTGCTGCCTTTCTGGGTAAGAAGGAAGGGTATAGGGAAGGGGACATGTCCCTGAACAGAAATATCTTCAAAAACAATATCACTATTTTTTGACAGATCAGAAACATGCTGCTCATGCCCCCAGATGAAGGCTACAGGACATATTTAAGAGGCATGCCACCTTCAATCAAATGACACTACTGAACTGGTAGTGCTGCTGCTCTGTGGGCTCACAAAGCAGCAATACGGCCCAATAAAACAGTTCCTCACGTGAGCATGACAGCATTCGCTCAGAGTTAGGCACCTGGTTAGTCAATGAGCTACCAATACCATGTTACCTGACAGTACCCCACCTGGTTAGTCAATGAGCTACCAATACCATAATGTTACCTGACAGTACCCCACCTGGTTAGTCAATGAGCTACCAATACCATAATGTTACCTGATAGTACCCCACCTGGTTAGTCAATGAGCTACCAATACCATAATGTTACCTGAAAGTACCCCAGCTGGTAGGGGAAGTTTAGGGAGTCATATTGCGGATATTCCTTAGCATGAAACAACAGACACATCCCGCCATCATCATCGGGACAAGGTCCTTTTGCCACTGGGTGTGAGACAACATGGTCGTGTTGTCCATCTAGTTTGTATATGGGCATGCCATAATCAGATGGAACCCACGTCGTCATCTCCGCGGTCCATGGAAGAAGGACGGCGTGCGCATGAAAGAGATCAAACTGGCTTAATTCCACCTGAGCACAACAGCATGGGCAGCAGGAAGGGCCTTTCTGTTTTGACTGCTCTAAACCACTTGATAGGCAAGTGCAATTAGTGGCATACCCAAAGCACAACAGTAAAGGCACAACTTCAATGCATTACATTCTTTGAAGATGTTAGATGACGTACTTGAAAGCCCTCATATATTCTGGACAGCTGTGTGACTTGCGTGTCAAAGGTTGAACATTCCACATTTCTGATATGACTGGTATGGCATTGCGCTGTTATGTAGCTGCTCTCATGTATGAAGTGAAATAGACTCTTAAACCAGGTGGATAGGTCAGTTTCCCTCAAGGTTCTACAAGATTCAGAAGACATGTCCACTAGGCAACAGGCAGGATTTGTATCAGGACCTGTTGCACAAACAACAACACAGTGCCTCAAATGTTATGTTACTGCACGTACAGGCGCTAAGATGAGGATTTTCACCACAGCAGCACTAAGCAGCACTACGCAGCAGTGGCCATAATTCAAATCGTTAAAAAGTTGACAAGAATCTTCCACTAGTTGATTTGAATCCTGGTTCAGAGTTAATGAATAATCTGCGTCATTTACTCCGTCGACTCTCTTACTACCACCATTTCTCATCAACATAACTGCCAGAACACACACGGGACTTATTCACCTAGCCTGTCAAAGTAATAATTAGTATGAAGCATGAATTAGATCCTACAATAGAAAATCATCATCAACAACAGGTTCACAGGTCAAGATCAATGGAGTGCTCACCAGCAGAAACCTTCCCTGTTGTTAATATGGAATCAACTCCTTCTCTGTCTTGATGCCTGAAGTGATCATCCAGTATAGATTGTAGAACACCTGCTGGTCTGATGCCCTGTTGAGGAGTGGACTCTGCAACCCTATCAATTAAGATTATGTCTGTGGGCATGCGGCCTGAATCTGTGCTACATTTTGATTTTGCTTGTTTTCTTGGTGTGGGGGAAGGAGCTATCAAAGTGTGAAGGCTGGCAACCATTTCATACCAAGATGCTGGAGGCAGGGGTGGAGCTCCCCACTGTTCCACTGTCTTAATGACGCCCTGTGTTTTGGTTAATTCAAAAACATGTTGTGGGCTATTGCATGAAGGATGGGCAACTGAGCTCCTTCTTGTGAGCCCACACGACAGGAGCAAATTGAGATAAGATGCATGATACCATGTCATTGACTGACGAAAGAGGAGACATGCTTCACAAAACTTAATTGGAATGCTATTACCTCATCTTACATATTTTTGCATGGGCCTCAGATCTGATTCACATGTGGAATGTTTACGCATCGCTTGAAAGAGAGCTCGTGTAAGGCATCGAGCCAGAAGTTCATGGGTGGTCCATGTATCAAGTTTAGATGCTCTGATCTGTGGCAGTGAGTTCAGACCCTTCCAGGGCTGCACTAAACCTACTCGTACTCTTTTGCCACAACATGTTATGACAGGCTTTCTCCAATAGAATGTCGTGTTGATGAGCATTTGTCCTGTCTATAAAAATCAAATCTGTTTGGATCAAAAACAGTTATGAAGGAAATGATATGGTAGGTCTCTTGGATGCATCCAAATAATCCAAAATAGCGAATTATAAGTGATTCGAAACTCTATGAAATTCGATATTTTGAACACACGTACTTGCACAGCAGGTGATCTAAACAAAAATATGTTCTCGACAGAAGTAGCGCAGATTGCTTTGACTTGCCCGTTGTTGTACAGAACTCTCGCATTAGAATTTCGACTATGCAGGCTACAATACAAATCCAAACTTAAGTAAAGACATAGGCGATATGTATTTGAATGTCAAATGTTCCGAATGTTGAGATATGCGTGTTCTCAACAGTATTTCTCCCTATGTTCACCCCTCGTGATTTCGAAGAATATAGTTGTGTTCCAGAATTTCTGAAATACCGCCTTACTCTACCTTAGTCCTTACTCTCTTAAATACCAATCTTGTTCACAGTTTACAAAGATGGCTTGATGGCCAAGTGCCAGCTAATAAAATCTTTACATGTTTCTTAACAGCGTGTATTCATTGACATCAACAGCTCTGAAGCAGTAGCACCATACCGTTATATGAACAAGGAGACTAGGACATCTGGTCCTAGGAGAATTCTAAAGAATAGCCTATATTCAAACCCCTGGTATCAGTCTGACAAACCAGAGGCCAGATGGATAAGCACTTCACCTCTAACATGATCCACAAACTGCGTCAACCCATAAGACTGGGGATCTTTATTGCTAAAGGACCCTGTTCCATCACTGTTGGGATTTATTACAGGGGCAACGTCACCAGCAGCAGCAGTGGCACTAGATGCTGATGCATCAACAAGGGACATGTTTGCTGCTTTATGCTCAACTGATGACTCAGCATGGATGTGATCATCCGGCTCGTCTAACAAAAGCTGCGAGAACAGCTCAGCCTCCTCACTCCCCTCCCGAACATACCTCACCTGCAGAAACATGATCAGGCAGTTACAGATGCGTACAGTCACAAGGTACAGCTTGGGATGTATACAACCTGCGTCTAAGCCAGGTGATGAGTACATACAAGTAGCATTACTAAACACTGAACCACACGATTAAATGTTTTATGACCCAATGCTCCCAAGTCACTGATCAAAAACAAGACCTCATTACTTTCTATGTAACGGTCAAGAGAGAACTACTAGTGATGAAGCCTGACTCCTATCAGCAGTGATCCACACTACAACCTACTTTCGGGCAGATCCTGCGATTCTGCCGTATTGCTGAAACAGCTTTAGCGATGGCTGAACCTTGGGGAGGAGGGAAGGGGAGGTTCATCTGCTGCTGCTGCTGCTGCTTGCTGAGTCCGGAGTTTGGGCGCTTGTACAGGATCATGACGATGATGTAGGCATCCACTAGCAACAAGTTGACTGCCTTGGACAGCAAGGCGGCTGTTCCTGAAGCAGTAGCCTTTGATGCGGAGGGATTGCTGAAGGATGATGATGCTGGAGCACCAGCCTCATTGTTGGTACCAGAATTAGTATTGCTGGTAGGAATAATGGGATTCCACAACGAGCTGGCACTGAGGGGCAGGTTGTTTCCAACCTGTGGGTTGGTTAAAAAACAGTCACTTGATTACAGAATACATGTTCCCAAATTTTTGATGAGGTTGCCCATGAACATGATTTCTCCTATTTTTCATCGTCCATATATAACAGGAAAAACATCCCTTATCAGCAAGCAACTGCTGCAAGCAATATCCAGAAGTAAACAGTAAGGGCATGCAGTAGTACGGTGTGTTTTCTCTGTGCATGAGGTGACAAAGGTCATGCTTTTGTTGTCCAGCACCAACAGTTAATGCAGAACATCTACAACCTGCATGCTCTCTCAGCACCACTACCGCTACTAGTACCTTTTCATCTGGCCCACTCCATGCAGATAGCTCCGGGTACACAGCAGTCCTTAGATCATGCGGTGGCAGGCACGTCCACAAGTGGCGGATGAACATACCAAGATCAGGGTGCTGCTGTGATGACGGATTGTAACTTTCATCAATTGAGGGCTCAGGCGGCACAAGGAGGGGACTGGGAGTGCATCATAAGGAGTAACTCAGAATCACAATATGACATCATCAAGGCCATGAGAGGGAGCTGCATGTAATGACATCATAATCAAGGCCATGAGAGGGAGCTGCATGTAATGACATCATATCAAGGCCATGAGAGGAGCTGCATGTAATGACATCATCAAGGCCATGAGAGGGAGCTGCATGTAATGACATCATCAAGTCCATGAGAGGGAGCTGCGTGCAATGACATCATCAAGGCCATGAGAGGGAGTTGCATGCATGCGTACTTAAGAATTAGGAACTAGTAATGAGATTTTCTTCAGGGACTATCTCAAAATCCTTTTGTAGGTCACCATGAGGTCTATGTGTACTAGAGACACCATGAGGTCTATGTGTACTAGAGACACCATGAGGTCTATGTGTACTAGAGACACCATGAGGTCTATGTGTACTAGAGACACCATGAGGTCTATGTGCACTAGAGACACCATGAGGTCTATGTGTACTAGAGACTGTAAAAGCGGAATCCTGATGCAGAGAATCGATGTAAAGGATGAGTTTGCAGAGACTCAGGGACTCCGTAGCCCATGTCCTCAGCAGTATTACTGCAACAAGGGGACACAGTGTCTTTGAACTCACCTTCTAAGCAGTGCAAACACCAGCCGGGGTACTTGCTTCAAGGCCGGGACTTCACTGAAGTCTAAATCAGGCTACATCACAAAGAGCAGACGAGTCACGTAACAAACATACACACACCTCCTGGTGAACAGGATCAAAAACACAACTAATATAACCTTGCTTGTGCACTGAGTCTCCGCACTTTCTCTTTAATTGCAGTAAGTCAGATTGTATTAAGTCAAATCACATTCCCCTCCCTTGCTCTATGACAGGGCAGTGATGCAATCAGTACTTAGAGACTGATGCACACCGTAATGATGCAATCAGTACTTAGAGACTGATGCACACCGTAATGTTGGACATCTCCTTGGGTGATGCCTTTGGTCGGATGGCCCTTTCATAACCGACAGATAACAGAACCAACCAATCTCTCAGAAGCATCCGAGCATGAGACATTGCAGCAGTGACATGCGGTGGCGACGCGGAGGAGGAGGCTTGCTGACTAGACGATCCAGAAGATCCTGTACCGCCTGCAGCTGTACTGCTGGATCCAGAAGGTCCTGATGACGGCCCTCCACTGACAGCTGGGGTTCTGGAGCCCTGAGGTGATGGCGAGGATGTTGGATGACTGGGTGAGAGAGAGGAGGGAGACGCCACAGCTCCCTCTGTAAGGCGGCATACCTGAAGAGATGAAGGCAGCAGGTGCTGTGTCACACTAGTCACACCAGTGCTTCCAGGGCCCTCTAATAAGAGGGCTTCTCAGAGGTCTCACCTTCTAGTACTGTATCCCTCTCAGTACTAGGAGGTGAGAAATATATTTGTAAGACCAGATCAGCGCTGACAGAGGCTATATAATGTAGAGTATAAAAAATGTTGCCCTAATACAGTGAAGATCTTGAGTTGGACACAGTCATGGTGACGAAGCAACAGTAGAGATCTTGGGATGGACACAGTCATGGTGACAAAGCAACAGTAGAGATCTTGAGTTGGACAGTCATGGTGACAAAGCAACAGTAGAGATCTTGGGATGGACACAGTCATGGTGACGAAGCAACAGTAGAGATCTTGGGTTGGACACAATCATGGTGACGAAGCGCACCTTATGCAGCAGCAGGCTCAGCACAGCATCTGTACTGCAGTGCTTGTACACTTCTATGGGGTCACGTGTCACAGACACCTGGAGGTGGGTCATGAGACATGAGGGTCATGAGACAGATGAAGAAATGTAGACAGCAGGTTGTGCTGTGGCTTCTGTTTATAAGAGGCAAAAACAGCTAAAACTTATATGTTTATTGCATAATTCCAATTGTGAATTGAAACAGTCCCAAATGCTCTGACGTACACACTTTACAGCACTTGTTTTTATGAACCATGTCCAATGAAGTCACCGCTGTACTTGGCAGTACTATGTGCACTCACTCTTAAAGTGACTACCCTAAGACGCCTCTGAAGCACCCATTGTTGCTGCTTCTCGATGATAATGGACTCCTGCCTGGGATCCGTCAATGCCCCTCCTCCAATCACGTTACTCCTCTCCACACTTGAGTGACCATCGCCATTATTTTGATGGCCATTCATGCGAGTGCCCTGCAGAGAAGCTTCCTCATCCTTCACAGAGTGTGAAGCAATGCCGTCAGTTCTACTTGCTGATGCCAGCTCAACAGTGGTGTACTGAAAAGCATACTGCACTGTTGGATGAAGGACAACCTCAGGGTCGGCGAACCCCAACTTGCTTGTGTGCTCGAAGTCTACCTACAAACAGAGAAGTGTGCACGCACCTGAATTCAGCAATTAAGAGTAAGATCTCATAAGATCACAACAAGGGTCCATGGGATAATAGGACCAACATGGTGGGAAAACACAAGGGATGACAAAAATCTGCAGTGGCGTGCCAACAATTGTTGAAGATCTTTCCTTGAACATCTCAACTTTTGGTCCTTAGTTATCCCAGTATCATGACAGGAGGTGATACTCTGAAGGGTCCTATATCCTAGTGTGAAAGGAGATGATACTCTGAAAGCACAACTCAAACACTACTGATGCACACCCACCGCGAAGGTGTCAGAGGAGTCACAAGCGATGATATGATGCAGGCTATCGTACTGCCTGTCGGGAAACATGCGTCCATAGTACCGCACAGGCTTGAAACCAGCTGATGTCCTCAACCTCAGCAGTCCGGAAGATGCCCTCTGGCAGGACAAACGGCGGTATACATCCTGTTGAAGTGATTATTGTGAAGCATTTTAAACAAGGCCGTCGTAGCTCATGGTCTTGAAATTCATTCCTTCTTTGACACCCAGACATGACAAGAAGCAAGGCATGGTAACAAGAACACCTGCTTGTCAACTCGACAATTTCTGATCCTGTTGCACAGCATGCACTCATCAGCATGCACTCATCAACACTGTGTAACTCAACAGCATGCACTCATCATCAGCATGCACTCATCAGCACACTCATCAGCATGCACTCATCAACACTGTGTAACTCAACAGCATGCACTCATCATCAGCATGCACTCATCAACACTGTGTAACTCAACAGCATGCACTCATCAACACTGTGTAACTCAACAGCATGCACTCATCATCAGCATGCACTCATCAGCACACTCATCAACATGCACTCATCAACACACTCATCAGCATGCACTCATCAGCACACTGTGTAACGGGGGATGCACGCTCTCTTTCTTATTTGACTACACAATCCTGGTATTATGTAAGGAAGCATTTGGTCTCTGCTGACTGTAATGCATACCTGAGGTAGAGCGCTTTCCTCTGCTGGCTATAATGCATACCTGAGGTAGAGCGCTTTCCTCTGCTGATGCATACAGGTACATGCCGCCTCCAGTCTTGTGACACAGAGGCTCCAGAACCGACAAGCCAACCATCCCAGGGTTGACTGCAAACACATCCATGCAAACACCCAGAGAAGCAGCTGCGACTGCAGCACCCTCATAAAACACTTTGGACTGGGTGGTTAGGGTGGTTAGAGCCTGCAAGTGCGCCATACAGGAGAGAGACAGCAGCTTGAACAATACAGATGTGGATATAACAAGTGTGAGGTTTTCTCAAAATATCGCAATAGAATGGACTGGGTGGGTAGGGCCTGCAAGTGCGCCATAAAGAAGAGAGACAGCAGTGCGCAATACAGATGTGGATGTAACTAGTGTGAGGTGTTCTCAAAACATCCCGATAAAATGGACGGATTAGTGTAGTGAAAGCAAAAAGTCAAAGGGCTTCACCAACATAGTTCTGAACAGCAGCCATAACAGGAATGATAGCAGGTGTATGGAGTCCAACCCACACTGAGCTGCACTTCATCTACTTGTTTTAACAAAGCAAGTAATGAGATGAGGGGGATACTGCCTGCAACAATAGAGCTGAGGACTGTACTACTAAAAGAGCAGAGGACTGTACTACTAAAAGAGCTGAGGACTGTACTACTAAAAGAACTGAGGACTGTACTACTAAAAGAGCTGAGGACTGTACTACTAAAAGAGCTGAGGACTGTACTAAAAAAAGGCGGATGGAATTGGCTGTAATGAGCACATTGAAGTGTGGGTCGAATCTATGATGATTTTGGTGAATACCTGATCCTTGTTCTGTGCCTGCTGTTTAGTGCTATGTTCTCCTTTTTTGGAATGAGGCGTAAGTTCCTTAGGTTGGGGTGAACAAGGCTGCTTCTGCTCCTGAACATGGCCTGCTTGTTCAACACCTAGTGTTATTACTTGGCCCTCAGCTCCAGAGACCAGTTTACCACTGTGAGTCAAAGCAGGGTCCAGCACACGCCCTGGGCCCAAGTCAGGAGGACCTGCTCAAGGACACAGTTCAATAACAATCGCCTTATGCTGAATGCAGATAAAGGATCATACATCTTTTGCTTATTGGCATTCGTCCCCTACGGTTCTGATTTGGCTTCAGTGCGAATCGGCTTCAGTTACGTGTGTATTATTGGCATTGCACTTATTCAGCGTTCAGAAGGCCACTGCTTCCATCATCTGCACCACACCTGACAAGAACAACATTAAATGCACAGGACTCGTTGCTGGCGGAATCAAGTCAGCCATGGCTTGTGCATTGGCTGCCATTCCACGCCCCGAGGAGGACGCATCGCCACTGTTTGTTGTTTGAGTAAGAAATGGCGGCTGCTTCAAAGCCTGTAAGCAGCATCAGGACAGCAAAATCCATAGTGCCAAGACTGCTTTTAACATCAGTACTAGGGAACTACAATGACTCGTGTCGCATGTGTGATCATGACACCTCAACAATAGACAACAGCACATTCAGGAAGGACAATTGATCAATGATCAACGATCCAGGACAGTGATCCACTGATCCAATACCAACATCACTCATTCAGGACTACAGTAAACAGTGAGTATCTTCCAGCCATCATACTTCAAATTACCTGCAGGTAATCAAGGACTGCCAGTAAGGCAGGCCCGAGTGCTCGGCATGGTGCGGGGCCTGCCAATCCTGAGTCCCTGCTCATGCCTCCAGCAGGAGTGGGTGCAATGCTGGCAGAGACCTGAGTGGCCTCTGAGGTACGAGTTGCAGGTACAACGCCTGGCTCAGTACTGAGATCCTCTGCAGCCTGATGAGGACAACAAAAATGAAGATTAGGCTTTCATGCACAACTCCTCCTCTGACATATTTTAACTTTCACTGGCTCTCCAATCTTATCTATGACTACACAACACAGCACCTACTAATCTCCAATCTTATCTATGACTAAACAACACAGCACCTACTAATCTGTGATCTATATGTCTGCACTTGAAGGCATACACTGATGCCAGCCAACCAATGCTCATGCATGTAGGTCAGAACCTGACACAAGAAGATCATATTGGGCTAGCAGGCTAGTACGACACAATAAGGCCATATTAAGCTAAGCTGTGTCTCCGAAACACCATTCCTTGTAATTAATTTACTGGAAAAAAATAGTAAGGCATGGAGCTATGTTGTTTACATCATGCATTGATGTCAAGCTAATAGCAGGTGCTGAGAAGCTAACTCTATTCAAGGCATTATGCAATTTGTGAATTATATGTGATGAAGTATAATGAGCTGACCTTCCCATCCAGGATCAGGGTCTCAAGGGATGTAGCGATACGGTCTTTGAATTGTGAGACAGGAGTTAAGAAAGCCCTCAAAGGCATGACCTGAAAAGGGGGGAATCTTGTTACTCAATAGGAAAGGACTATTTTCGCTCATCATTCTTGTTATTTTCAGCATTTCAGTTCCTCAAATTTGAAATCCAAGGTTGCTGCTTAGCTTCAACGTACTATTTCAGATCCAATCCTACAAGAAACAGCACTAGTCATTCTGAAGCCACAGCGATACTATAATGGTGCAAATTGTATGGAAAGCAGGGAGTAGAGACTCTTGCTACTGCAATAGTTATCCCCTCTCATCCTATCTATATGTGTCCCTCAACTACTCCTCACCTCCCTCAACTACTCCTCACCTCCCTCAACTACTCCTCACCTCCTTCAAAGGAATGTCTGGCAGCTTGAGAGGGCCGTGTAAGGGTAGAAGTCTTGATGTAGGAGAGCTTGAGCGAAGGTCGTGTAAAGCAAGCTGCAGAGCATATATGATATTTGATGATATTCAGGGACCATGATGATATTCAGGGACCATGATAATCAGGGACCATGATGATATTCAGGGACCATGATATCTCAGAGTACTTTAAATCTTAGGGTAAATAATATCTCAGGATGTATGATATCTCAGGGTGCATTGTATTTCAGGGTACATAATATTCAGGGTACTTGGTATGTCAGGGTACATAATATTCAGGGTACTTGGTATGTCAGGGTACATAATATTTCAGGGTACATGATAACTTAGGGTACAAGACCTTTCAGGGTACATGATAACTTAGGGTACAAGACCTTTCAGGGTACATGATAACTTAGGGTACAAGACCTTTCAGGGTACATGATAACTTAGGGTACAAGAACTTTCAGGGTACATGATAACTTAGGGTACAAGAACTTTCAGGGTACATGATAACTTAGGGTACAAGAACTTTCAGGGTACATGATAACATACGGCTCCCCTTACCCAGCGGACATAATGCAGTGTATGCAGTGAATTAATCACATTCACATCCACCAGAACAGTAATGTACAATGATCTGCTGCAGCAGGCTTCAGTCTACTTCTATACAACCCAAGTGGACTTACAATCTTGTGGCCTATGATACTCACCTTGTCTGAGAATGTGATTAGGCCAAACAGGGCACACGGTGGTAAAGCTTCGAGGGCCGCCTCTAGAGCACTGCGCACCTGATAGCATTCAAGAGAAAAGTATGAACACATCATGTGTCAGTTATTCATACATTGACTGGGTTGCAGGATGTGAAAGTATGGAGGCTACATGGTCCTTATGCTGAAGGAGCATAATCAGCAGGCCAGGCACTTATTCATGTCTACCAGTCCTTTAGCCATCACTCAGTGTACTAGCAAGCTGAAGGACCATAATCAGCAGGCCAGGTACTTATTCATGTCTACCAGTCCCTTAGCCATCACTCAGTGTACTAGCAAGCTGAAGGACCATAATCAGCAGGCCAGGTACATATTCATGTCTACCAGTCCTTTAGCCATCACTCAGTGTACTAGCAAGCTGAAGGACCATAATCAGCAGGCCAGGTACTTATTCATGTCTACCAGTCCCTTAGCCATCACTCAGTGTACTAGCAAGCTGAAGGAGCATAATCAGCAGGTCAGGTACGTAATCATGTCTACCAGTCCTTTAGCCATCACTCAGTGTACTAGCAAGCTGAATGTCCAAACACAAACACAGTAGTTGTTGTTACCTCCTATGCGCTGATCCTCCCAACCATTAATACCAAATTATGTACTTCTCAATATCTTGGACCTCCACCCTAGCTTATAACCTATTCCATCTCTCTAGCTTATTCCTCCCTGTCTGACTTCCATTAGAGACTCCCTTTAGAGACTCCCATTAGTGACTCCCATTAGAGACTCCCATTAGAGCGGACTCCCATTAGAGACTCCCTTTAGTGACTCTCATTAGAGACTCCCATAATTAGTGACTCCCATTAGTGACTCTCATTAGATGAGACTCCCATTAGAGACGGCTCCCACCACAGCCCCATGAACCCCATCATTTATTCTCCAGTGCCATGATAACCCTACTAGTCACTATTCACTGCTACTCACCAGAGCTCAATGTACTTCAATGAACTCCTCGTGGTCACCTCCGAGGTAAGAGGATCCAGTGTTATGATGACCCTACTCACTATCCACTGCTACTCACCAGCTCAATGAACTCCGGACCTCCTCCCAGGCCAGAGGATCCAACATCCACCAGAGCCAAGTACACAGGAGCAGGACCAGACACTCCCTGCCGTGATGTACATGTTGAACATTGTGATGTACATGTTGACATTGTAATTTACATGTTGAACATTGTGATGTACATGCTGAACATAGTATTGTACATGTTGAACATTGTGATGTACACATGGCTCTAACTCTAAGAAGAGGTAAATCTTCTTTATAGATTGTGATCACGTCTGGAATACAAAATTCCTGCTGTTGCTGAACACACACAATGAGACTAGATAGTGAGTAGGATGATTCATACTGTTATTGAGATGCCTTCAACGATTGCGTCCATGATAACAATTCACACCTTCTGATCAACATGGATGCGCACAGGTTCACCGACGACAGCCTCATATGCCAGCGCAGCAGCCTCTGGAAGCTTGCACAGCTTTTCAGGTGCAACCTGATATCTGTGATAAAATGGATGGGAACAGGGTCGTTGATATACAGCATGCACTCATTATACCAATAATCCTTCCATTAGGAGCCTGCAAAGTGCAGGGACCAGCTGTAGAAACTCATTATACCAATAATCCTTCCATTAGGAGCCTGCAAAGTGCAGGGACCAGCTGTAGAAACTCACATGAACAATACGAATTTGTGATACAATCTGATAAGTTATGAAGAGTAGAAACTGCCCCCACCTGCTCTGCATATAGCTTTTGAACTTGTTCGCTCGCCCACACAAAGAGCAGGACCAGCTGGCAGCGCTGAAGTTGCAATAACAATTTATATATCTGCCAGGAGCAAAAGAGGATAGTTCATCACTTGTTGACAACCGTAAAGTGATATTATTTTGAAGCAGGTACTCACGCATGACACTGATGGCATCTCACTACATCATCTAACAAGGGCGGGGCCTGTTGCTTCACAGCCTCTGGAACATCCATATCTGAGAATGGCTGTATGACAGTACTGAAGGGGAGCCCACATTTTTCCTTTAGGTGCCCTAGCCACATCACAAGTTGTCACTTAAATTGCGATCAAGATCTTCAAGTTGCGTTGAAGCACTGACGAGAGGTAAGAAAAGTGGAGGTATACTTGCATTAAATATGAATTTACCATTAACAGGAAATCGCCTTGTAGTAAAATCAATTTTCATTTCTGCCACCCTTTCCTCGTGAATGTCGCTTTTGTCAAAGCAATGGAAGCATGCTGTAAGTATAATTCATGGAATTCTTTAGTTCACACGCTGTGGACACTGACCGTACAGACCATGTCCCGCTTACATTGGAATCAGAAACTACACGTTATAACACAGTATTGACAACATGAAAGACTTCTCAAATTAATCTGAAATGCAGTCAGATGCAAAAATCTTTTTCTTTTTAACAGTGACCCTAGTGCTGATGTTTTGAACGTAGGTATTAGGGATCCTGTGCACCCTTAATGCTTCATTCTAAGAAGCTTGTATATGTGGCTTCTCAAAACCCTGTTAAAATCAATGCCACAAGGAATGCCTTGAAACTTTGCTTTCCTGATCTCACACCCAACATCTCAGGTGAATTCCTCTCCAGATTTTTAAGCTCATCGCAACATAACATATGCTCATGCTTGTATACCAGTATGCTCATTATGTACTGCAGGTTTTCCAGTAGACTCTGGGGTGCCAGCTCAACCATTTGGAGATGATGAAACATTGAAAGGGTTGGTAGAAATGATCTGATGAGCCAAGCCATGATCAATTTTAGATTATTTTACTCACTGTCAAGAGGTTTCATTAACTCGGCTTAGAGATCCATGTACTCTGTGCTCATTCTACACCCTCTTCACCGACATCTGCCAATTCCATGCCCAGAAAGTACATTTGTTTCCGGCTCTGTGCTAGCTACTAAAATGGACAATTGATTGATCTGTTCCTTCATTCAATGTAGGGCATGCATCGGCCTTCACAATCTGCTGCTTCATTCTCTGCAGGGCATGCATGGGCCTTAAGAATGTGCTCCTTCATTCACTCTGCTGGGCATGCATCCGCCTCAACAATATGCTGCTTCATTCTCTGCAGGGCATGCATCCGTCTTAACAATCTTCGCTCTGAAGTGCTTTATATGTGGGGTGAACTCCCTGCACTAGAGAGATCAACAGCACCAGAGTTGTACCTTCCACCAACTGCTTGCAATGGGCTCTTGGTTGCTATTGAAGGAGGGGTGGGCCTGAGACAGCATCACCCTAGCACTGGGTGTGGAAATGACTTATTGGAGTGCTTTGCTTGGATCGCTGTGGGCTGCACTGAAACAGGTGCAAGACCTCATGTTTTCCAACACAGCCTTTAATAGGTGCAAGACCTCATGTTTTCCAACACAGCCTTTAATAGGTGCAAGACCTCATGTTTTCCAACACAGCCTTTCAGAACAGAGTACAATAACCAGTACTTGAGATACTGTTGATGTAACATCTTTCCTTTGTATTCTGCATTAGCCATGTTGATCAAGAAGAGCTGTGTCTGCTGTGCATGTCTTTGATTGCTCCCTCTCAACATTGCCATTGTAGTCATGCTTCTTTCACTAATGATTTGTCCCCTTATATCCACACTTGCGTACCTTTTTTCTTCCAACCTACTAGCAGGTGTTTTGAGCACTGTGCGCACAGGAAGCTTCGTCCTCCCGGATGCGATGAAGGAGCTGGTGGAAGGTGGCATGGAGCTAGGGGCAGCAGATGACGCCCTGTATGGGAAGCGCATGTCTACGCATAGTTCTGGGACTGTGGGTATGAGGAGTCAACTACTTGTCAACTCGTTGTTACAGACCATTGTGAGAGTAACACAGTGCATGCACCTACCACCAATGTGATGTACACATTGGACTTGTTTCAGTAACCCTTGAAAAGTATGCATAATGGTACTGCCCTATACAATGACGATATAGACTCCAAGGATCCCTTACCGTACTGCCTCATGTAACTCATTTTCTTGCGTAAGTTAGATTCATCAGTGAGTTTCCCTTAAGTTGGTTGCTGCTAGGCGGATGTTCAGCTGTGTGTACGCCCCATTGAATGTCATGAAGCATCGTGGCTGATGATGCTGAAGTAATCTTGTTGACCGTTTAAAGAGAGATGTTTGACACACCATTACAACTTAAAGCTTGGCATCATTCCCACTGCTTTGCAAGTCTCAACTTCATCAACTACATTGATGGACATTGATTCCCACTATTATGATTCAGGACTTCACAAATTTCTACGGGAGCAGGTTGGGCAGTTCTCACAAGACGTTGTAACTTGGACTACATATTATGAGCAGGGCGTAGCCCTTGCTCTCATACCATTAATGAACCCTGACCTGTATGGTGGACAATACTCATGGAAATGATAGGAATGTTTGAACTGTGCCTAGGTAGTGTTTTCCCTGCAATTGTGGACACATTTTTTGTCATACCATTTTTCATACTCTGATGTTAGTGATGTAGTGTTGCATCACTTAAATGAGGAGCTTTGAAAAGAAAGGCACAGTTTCAACTGAGGGTACTATCAGGGCACAAGCAGTAATCTCACAGCCTACAATCCCTTGTTATCTGGGCACAAACAATAATCTCTCATTCGGCAGTGAGTAGCCAGCATAATCTACATATCGGACTGTGCCCAGGCCCTTGCTTCTGCATCATTTGCTTGTCTTGCAGCCATGCTTTTGAACAAGTCCCTCTCAAACCCATTGGAGCGGTTCACGCCATCCCAGTGTCGACCAGGTCTTATGTTGTACCTGTTCCCGGGATCAGCTACACCACGCTTCAACCAACTGTGTGAAGGGACCTCTTGAGGGATCTTGAATCCTGTAGCAGTGCAAGAGTGTGAACTCAATACCAATTGCTGCAAGGTATCAAGGACATCTTTCGTAAGGCATGAACATCATGCAATCGGGCCAGGACAAACTTTTACTCCAGGCCACATTTATATGTCTTCTGAAGCAGTGCATGCACTACCAGGCTGGATGAAATGGAGGTCATTTTGGGAGGGCACCAGATAGACCTGGGACACTCCAGGACAACGAAGACGTGAGACAATCTATACTTGTGTCCACACTATGTCTCCTCACCTGACTTTTCAAGAGCATCTGCGTTGTACATATCAGTCAGGGAGCCTGGTAGATGAGCATCTTCATCCCCAGCACTCCCTCCTCCCCGCCGCCCAGCCCCAAGGTGTGCGAAGGGGTCTCCGAACCTAGCCTTCACTCTTAGTGCCTGCTCATGATCTCGATCCACATCATATCGAGCGAAGGGAGCAGAGGCCTAAAACAAGCATTAACATGACAGGTAGCCACGTGAGTATTATGCTACAAAATCATATTGATTGTTACCTACCACGCTAGGATCCAAATAAAAAGTACATTGCAGGCAAGGATGTAACACAGCAAGGAGAGAAACATAATGTAGACTTCTGAACCCTTAGTTACATCTCTTAGTCATTGGCACAAATGGACTAGCAGCAGGTCATAATCAGGGCATGATTTGATGTCTAATGCAAGATGCTTAATGACAGAGATGTGCGGCAGTCTTTGCTCCTAAAACAAAATCTCAGTCTTTGCTCCTAAAACAAAATTTCCTGATTAACTTTACCTCACCTCTTCAGCCATGCGTTTAGCCATCTCCTCAGCTTTCTTCTTCTGCGCGAGCCCACCTCGCCATTCTAGAAATTGATCAGCCTCCTGTACACCCATGATGTCTTTCACACTGCAGGTCTATGGAGTCCACGTTCATTTGACACTACTCACTACATCCATGCAGTTCCAATGTACCCACATGTAACCATTATGAAATCGAATCAACATGAATGTTCCTCAAACAATAACTGGCGATTCACACTGCGAGCTTCAGGTTCAGCTGATCACCTTCTCTTCCTTCCCCTTCGCTTTCTTGTCTTTACGGGAGTCCATAAACTCATCCTTAGAAACCAGCTTCCCTGTCGTGCGGTCTCGGTACACAGTTGCTGCACCCCGTCCTTCTGCTGTCAGCCTGTTTCAGACATAAGCCACATATTTCAAATTCAAATCAGCAGGAAGGGCATGCCATTAGCTCATGCAGATGTGTTAGAACCAGCAGATCAGCTTAAATAGAATGTGAATCAAGCAGGCTGTTATTACAGCACACAAAATGGAATTGCGAGCATCTCTACAAGAGATCAAAGGTTCAGAAGATGATGCAGGGCAGCACCTTTTTTGCTCATTGGCACTTTTCATTTGCTTGGCCTCGTCTGCCAACTCCCTCGCACTCATGAGCCCAGCAGCGGTGCCATCCAACATTCTGGGTCTGCCACTAAAGTAGTTTTTCATGCCAATTAATGCTCTCATGAGAGTCAATCTTCGTTATTAATCGATGAAATTGCAATGATACAGAAAAAAGGGAGGGGAAGATATTGTCTTGTCTCTTGGAATTCTCTATTATCTTTCTACAACTGCAATGCAAATAATCCAGGCTGAATATTTTAACCTTTTTTTTAGGTACCTTTGCTTGCCCCTGTCAAGGTCCTCCTTCCTAGGTGGTGACGCATCAGGTGAATAATGACGAGCACTCCCTCTTCCTCCTCCTCTCCTAGGTGGTGACGCATCAGGTGAATCATGACGAGCACTCCCTCCTCCTCCTCCTCTCCTAGGTGGTGACGCATCAGGTGAATCATGACGAGCACTCCCTCCTCCTCCTCCTCTCCTAGGTGGTGACGCATCAGGTGAATCATGACGAGTACTCCCTCCTCCTCCTCCTCTCCTAGGTGGTGACGCATCAGGTGGATCATGACGAGCACCTCCCCCCCTTACTCTCCTAGGTGGATCAGGTGAGTCATGACGAGCATCTCCTCTCCCGACTCTTCTAGGTGGTGATGCATCTTGCAAGTCCTCCCGTTGCCTCTTGCTGGTTCCTGGCAACCCTGAAAGACCTGGCGGATGCTGCTGAATGGTAGCAGACACCTTTCTTCTGGGAGGCGAGGCGTCAGAGTCGCTACCGCTAAACTGTCTGGAGCCCCGCCGCGGAGGAGAAGCATCACCTTGGCTGGTGGCACTGAGCTGCTGCAATCGTTTTTGACGGTCTTCAACAGACTCCCAACCACTACCATCTTGATTTTTTGCATAGTAGTTCTTGGCCTGAACAACAAACATCAACAAGTTATCTGCATGGAGGATAGCTTCAGGAAAAACCTGAAGGGTAGCTCCCAAATGTAAAAGAGCTGCAACAGCATGTTGCTTCAATAGCTGACAAAAAGAACAAGCCTCAAAATCTATTAAAGGAAAAAACACAAACACTACATGTAGTTGAGAAACGTTGAAATAGTCAATTTGTAATACATACCTTCTCAATCTGCTTTGCTAGCGCTTCAGCCTCTGCTTGGTTTGCAATAACTGGCTGATCTGCATATGACCAACAAGCAGAGGCACGGTACTTTTCCAATATTGACAACGTAGATCACTAGAGCTGCAAATATTCCTGCTATCATGCCCTGGTTGCCGCTACATTACTCTTATCATGCCCTGGTTGCCGCTACATTACTGTTGAAAATGAAATCTCTAGTGCAGACTTTCTCAAAGAAGAAGAGTTGGCAGGTATGCTGTCCGGAGGAACCTATGAGGCTTGTGTACATCTTCTAGGTTGCCTTACTGCGTTGCATTGACAATTAAGACAAATAAAAATGTTTGTATGTCGTGGACATCAATCTTACCTTCCTCATCATCATCCTCAGGAAAGAGGGCATCTTCTTCTCCATCAGAGAACTTGGGTGGTGGTTTGCGCAGCTTGCCAGTTGAGAGACCCACGTCTTCATCTACTATTTTGATAGCTGAGAGGACACTTCCAGAAGGCTTTTTTTTGCGCCTTTTCTTAGGCTCCTGGTATTCTTGGGTAACAGGAGGCCCAGTAGCACCTTCTGTGTACTTTTTCAGATAGTCCTGCTCAGGTTCACGATAATGCATTTGCGTGAACTTCTCCGTGACATTTTCTTTGCTCAAAGAGAATTACAATGCCAGCCATAAATGACTGTTGATGCCATATCTGTTTTCAAGACCACTTCTTGAGTATTTATTAAAGCAGTGATGATGATATCAGCTGTGACATCAGGTACGTCAGCCTGTAGGCTGAGAGGATCAGGTCCACATAGACTCACATCAAGCGCCGAGTTTACAGGCTTAGGCTTAGATGCCTCCTTTTTGCGTTCCTCCTCTCTTAAAGTGGACAGTCCTTTGAAAAGATTGTCCGTCTTGCTTGCCTTTGCATCTCCAAGTTTCGAAGATCCTAGCATATCAAAAGCAAAGTTATGAAGACGTTTGGCATTGGACCATGTTTCCGGTGCACCTCTTGTAAAAAAATGCATTGGTTTCGAAGCGCTTTATTGTGCATTCGCTCTCATTTGCGCACCTGAACAATAAAACACTGGACAAGATATATTTGAGCTCAGCGCAAAGTCATGCCAGTGATTTGCCTAGGGCCTGTGTGTGTACCCCTCAACCTCTTTCTGCCATTTTTGCTTGGAATTCTGCATTCTTACGGCAAGTTATTACGATATTAGAGCTGTATAAAGTAGATGTCAATTTAAGCTTTAAGATGTTACATTTCATTTGTACTACGTGTGTACTCATGTTGCATGTCTGTTGCAAGATCTCGTGAGGATATTAGTGGTCTCATGGGATGGCATCATGTTGTTGTGGAGCTGATGCAATTCATACATGAGTGTCATGATGCAGGCTGGTTCACATGGATCAAGAAAGAGTGGGTAACGTTGAAGTACTGGAAAGGACGATTCGACAAGTGAGTCATAGCACGTCGTTCATCTTTATCACAATCATGAGCAATGCTGCAGAACATCTACTTCCACTCTTTTGTGCCGCAAAGTAAGTAGCTTACCTATTTGAGGTCTACTTTTAGGCCAGTGAGTGCTAATAGCTGCATGTCTGTCATTGAACTGCCTGCTGCGGTAGAATAAAACTTGAATTTTGATCCTTACGTGAGGAATCATTACCTGTTTTGTCAATATGATGTGAGTTTGAATTGAGAATAATATGAGTTTAGTTCAATTCGCTCTAGAGCAGCAAGTATGCTTTATTCATCTTTTTGTTGATGGCTGTCATCTGCAGGTGGAGAGGTGTGCGGCAAGTGCCGGGGAAGGGGACTCCTCTAACCATAATCAGCGAGGGTGTAGAATCGGACTCTTTGCCCTCTCCGGCTGGATGTGAAGTGACTTCAAAAATGAACATTACTGACGCAACATTTAACAACTTCAGCCGACCATCCCCCGAAGCAAACCTCAAGTCGCGGCAATCTCACCAGCAACATAATTAGAAGCCGGGTGTAAGAACTGGAAATCACGTGATTACACAGTACGCTTTAAAGTTATCCCCACGTCATGAAGATTCAGGAAGCAAGCCATATGCCGGTGGGCCACTTGCTGGAAAAATATCTTAATTAGAATCATCATGAGTGAGTTCTCAACCTGCTCCCTTCTGTACATGTTTTGCATGTACTTATTGAAGGAATAAACTACGACTAAAGCTTTTTAGGAGGCTGGAATTCAAATGAACCAATGGCACAAGTGTGCTAAGTTATTCGCACATTGTACTTCTTACAAAGAATCCACATTCTACATCTGTTACAATTCATACCTACCTACCTAACTAATTCTACTACTGTGTGCCGGAGAACTTTCAGAATTGTTCTTTACATTTCATTCATCGTAGTAGTCATAGGTACTGAAATCTTTATCAATGCCTTTATTTATGCCTCTCTACGCTCAACACACTAAAAAGGAAACGAAACTCAAGAAGCCTCAAAGACTAGCATGTCACGGTCTAACACTGCACCGGTGTAATGCTGCGCTAGAACTAGGTTATGAGGCATGCTGCCTCACTACTGCAGTCCAAGCGCAAAAACCTCTGAAAACTAGAAAACTCAACCCTAGAGTCTCTAGCACCTCCTCGCTCAAACTGCAAACTACAGAAAAAAAACCAGCAAGCCTGACACGAAAAGCTAACGCTAGACTACCCCCACTACTTAAAAAAAAGAAAACTGAAGCTCAAGCAACCCAAACACTTAGGCAGGCGAGCAAGCAAACAAACCAAGCAAATCTAACTAACAGCTAAAACAATCAAGTAGACCAATCCACTAGGCCCATCAAACTCCTCATCTTCTGGAACACCTTGATCTTCGTGGACTTGGTCAGGATGTCTTCGACCATGTCCGAAGTACTAGAAGTACTGATGTATTTGTAAGATAAGTGACCCATCTCTATGCGCTCCCGTACGAAGTGTTGCATGGTGTCTATATGCTTACTCCTTGCTGAGCTGATAGGATCTTTTAAAACACATTTAAGGCACATTGATTGTCTCCCCATATATGTACTTGACCTTGTTGCATTTGTAGTTCCTCCATGAGCTTCCTAAACCACAAACCCTCCTTTGCAGCAGCAGCAACAACCATGTACTCAGCCTCCATAGTAGACATGGCAACTGTTTGTTGAAGCCTGCTCCCCCAAGATACTGCTCCCCCATCGTACAGGAAAACATATCCAGTGGTAGACCTCCTAGTGTCTGGATCTGAGCTGTAGCTACTGTCTGCATAACCCACTAAGCACGGATCTTTCACTCCCCCAAATTCCAGCCCAAAGTGCTGAGTGCTCTCCACATACCTCATCACACAGGTAAGAGCATCCATGTCCACAACCGAGGTTGTTGCGATGGCGAAGACCTCCGTGGGGAAGGTGACTGCTATGAGAAAGCTGGATGAGGCTCAAGGAATAGTTGAAAGCACTACACCCCAAGCCATGGTTGAATTCTTCTCAAGACTGTGTACGACTGAAGAAGGCAGTGTATGGGCTTAAACAAGCACCTAGGGCTTGGTATAACAGGTTGAAGGAGATCTTGACTGGGTTAGGGTTTACATAGTCAGAAGCAGATCCTGCCATGTATTTCCAGGTTGTGAATGGACAGCTAGAAGTCATTCTCACTGATGTGGATGACCTCCTGATGTGGATGACCTCCTGATAGCTTCTGCTGACTTGGACAGAGTGCAGTGGATCAAGGATCAGTTGAAACAACAGGTTGACATCAAGGATATGGGTCCTGCTAGTTACTACTTGGCCATGGAGATCAGCAGGCGGGATGGCAGGATTCATCTCACTCAGAAGAAGTATACCAGGGAGTTTCTTGATAGGAACCACCACTACCTGTCCCCTCACAATAAGACTTCCGATGTGGTGCTGGAATAGTGCTCAGAGCAGCCCTGCCTGCCTTGACGGAGGCCTCTGACACTTCAGTGTTGTTCAAGCTCTTGATGCCATCAAGCTCGGCCTGAACTGGTCTGTTGTGAAGTTAGGAATGGAGTTCTGGTGGTTCCTCCACGTGCCGTCCTGGCCCCATCTGCCTCTGACCATGCTCATCTGGGAGGGCTCGATGTCAACATCCTTGAGCCTATACCTGACAGGAAAGTTATTATGTCGATTCGTAGTCCCCTGTGATTTTTAAGAATTATAACATTGACTAGGAATATTGACCCCTCATTCATCATGGCATCGTAGGTTAGCGTTTTGGAATTGAAGAGCCGTAGGTCCTAACGTACGGATGTGCCTCCACGTCAGTTTCACAAACCATTCCGCTGTTAGAGCTACATAATGCAATCTTTGAAATTCAGGGCAAGTCCGTGTGGTCGGCTATCTAGCCGTTCACATCGGAATAGGAAGCTATTTACGTATTCAGCATCATCTGATTCGCCTCTTCTACAAAATATCCAATTTATCAACTCTTCTTTTACTACTGTTGACAATGAAGAGCAATTCATGGGAGTGCTGCAGTCGCAAGTGCAGGCTGGCCGATGCCCAAAGCAGCTTCTGCCATTGTGGCAAGATTTTTTCAATAACTATAAAAAAGCCATCATAGGGAGCTCCCAGTCAGGCGCGAACGAAAAGCTTGTTGCACAGGTGCAACTACGCACATCATTTGTTATGATTGTTCAGACTTTGCGCTTACATGAATTGTGCACATTTATTGTACAGGTTCAATCAACAATAGCTGACACTGTTTTGAATCAGGTGAGATTGCTTGTCCACAGCAGTATTCCCTGAGGACATTTTGTTGATGCTTTGTAGTCTGCGCTCCTTATGACAATACACAAGAGGCAAATGATGCCTGAAACTATGCTTAAGCATCCTATTCTTACGGCCCTCTTACCTGTTGTCATATTTAATCCTTGCGTACTTTCCTAAATGAGTTGATAATGTAAATGAACATGTGGATCTTGATGTAAACAAGAAGGATTTACTTCAAATTTCTGGTAGCAAAATTGCACCTTTTTTCAATTGTCTCCCCCATGATCATGGCTTTCCTCCTCCATGACAGTTTGCTGAACCTTACACTTTCCCAAGCTTCCACCATCGTATCCTTGAGCCATACAACTACTATGAGTTTGGTCAGAGGTATGTGGCGTCCCTCACTGATTTCCAGAACTCGGTCCTGGGCCGCCCAGAGAGATGGTCACAAATTGCTCAGGTGAGGAGAGAGACAGGAGTACTACTGAAAGATTATCTTGATCTGTAGGCGAGATTATCATGACCATTCATCAGCACTCCTTTCTACTGTGTGCAGTGGCTAGCTGCTGGGGAGAACGTTGTGCTCCTTGCTAATCACCAGACCGAGGCAGATCCTGGGGTGTTTGCCCACATGCTGTCATCTGTACATCCTAATATGGCCACTGACGTGGTACGCTGACAGATGATCACTCTGCAGTTTCAGTAATTTGTCGTGCAACACTATCATGCTTTCACAACAGCATGTACTTGCTGGCACACACTGTGAGAGATGGTGCTTGTTGTGCAACACTATCATGCTTCCACAACAGCATGTACTTGCTGGCACACAATGTGAGAGATGGTGCATGTTGTGCAACACTATCATGCTTTCACAACAGCATGTACTTGCTGGCACACACTGTGAGAGATGGTGCATGTTGTGCAACACTATCATGCTTTCACAACAGCATGTACTTGCTGGCACACACTGTGAGAGATGGTGCATGTTGTGCAACACTATCATGCTTCCACAACAGCATGTACTGTACTGTACTGTACTGTACTGTACTGGATGATCAAAGGAGCAACATGGGATTATTTATCTGTCTGCTCTCCTCAATCATCTTGTGCATGGTCTTGATGTGCATGATCTCGTTGTGCGCATGGTCTCATTGTGCGCATAATGGTCTCATTGTTCGCATGGTCTCGTTGTGCGCATGGTCTTGTGGTGATCTACTCATGTTGCATGGTGTTGTGGTGATCAACTCAAGTATTGGCAGGTTTCTCACCACTTCGCTCTTCGATTACAGGCTTATGCTCACGTTTAATTCCCTGCTGTGGCTTACTTCATGATCCTGCAGATATATGTTGCTGGGGATCGGGTTGTGACTGATGCACTGTGCAAGCCTTTCTCTATGGGCCGCAACTTGTTCTGCGTGCATTCTAAGAAGCACATGGACGATGTCCCGGAGCTCAAGTCTGCAAAGATGGAAACAAACAGGAAGACCCTGGTTGCTATGTCGGTGAGTCACCTTATATGATTATGCCACTTGCCACAAGCTCAACGATTCTTCTTGATATGCTGGTAGCATGACTGATGACGGTGATGCGCCTAATGATGGTCTGTACATGGAAGCTATCTGTTGTTGGCTATCAAAAGGAGCTCATATTGTACATCATTGCAGTAGCATTGTGGAATTCTGTCTGATTGTACATCATTGCAGTAGCATTGTGGAATTCTGTCTGATTGTACATTATTGCAGTAGCATTGTGGAATCATATTGTGCATCATTGCAGTAGCATTGTGGAATTCTGTCTGATTGTACATCATTGCAGTAGCATTGTGGAATCATATTGTGCATCATTGCAGTAGCATTGTGGAATTCTGTCTGATTGTACATCATTGCAGTAGCATTGTGGAATCATATTGTGCATCATTGCAGTAGCATTGTGGAATTCTGTCTGATTGTGCAGAGGCGCCTCAACGAGGGCGGATGCCTCATTTGGATTGCACCTAGCGGAGGGCGGGACCGCCCTAAGGCAGATGGGAAGTGGTCTCCTGACCCTTTTGACCCTGCGGCTGTGGAGCTGATGAGAAGGTGGGTAGTAACAAGGCAGCTTATGTGGATATGAGTTATCAAGCAGCTCATCAGGATGAATGTAATAGCATGTTTTGAGGTTGGCTGTTTTGAAAAAGAGTGATAATATGTACGTAAGTACCTCTCTCTCTCTTTGCTTCCTCAGCTTGGTTACCCGTGCAAAGCATACTGGGCACATAGTGCCTATGACCATGTTCTCATACCCTATGATGCCTCCACCTGTGGTGACTGAGAAGGCTGTTGGGGAGAGAAGAATAACCAACTTCACACCTGTAAGTCATAGAACACATATTAGAATAAATCACCACTGCTGTTATTGTCTGCTGCTGCATTATGATCAACAAGATCACAATAAGTAATCTCATCACTTGACCTTTCCACCCATCACCCCATTGTGATCAACAAGATCACAATAAGTAATCTCATCACTTGACCTTTCCACCCATCACGCTGAATTTAGAAGCCTCGAATTATGAGTTGACGTTAGAATAGCTGAAGTGTAGTTCATAAGCAAGAGCTTGAAGTAGGAAGACATTGTTTGCGGTCATCGGCAGAAGAGGATATTTCATTCATTCTAGTAGATTACAGGATATCATATTGGAGCATCGTCTTGATAAGAAGCCTCTGGTTCTATTAAGTGTTGCCTCATGATGACCAGTTGTCTGCTTATTTCATGCCTGCACTTAGCCCTTTCCCTACTTTGATGAGGAGTACAAAATCAACGTCCTCATTAGAAGTGCTGTGTGAAACAATGTGTAACACTACTGCATTGCTACTAGGTGGGTATCTCTGCCTGTGAGGAGTTGGATTTGGAGCCCATTTTGAAGGCAGCTGGAGAGGATAAGGAACAGCAGGCTGCAGCTGTGGCAAAGGTGAGATCTAGGTTGCCTATAGAGCTCGGAAGTAACTGGAGATTCTAGATAGTGCAAGTTCATGAAAAGGAATAACCAGGTAGTACCAGCAATGTGCCAGGAAGTACCAAATGGTTGAAGGTTGGGCCAGTGGATTTCCAGCATGTGTTTGGTATTGCCTGTAGTAACATGTCAGGAAGTGTAGGAAGTGGAAGTTGAGGTGAAGGTGTTGACAGGTCTAGTTGACAGGTCTAGTGGACAGGTCTAGTTGACAGGTCTACTTGACAGGTCTAGTTGACAGGTCTAGTGGACAGGTCCTATCAAAAAGTGCCAGAAAGAGGGGATTCTTCTAGTGGCTTAGGACACAGTATCTTGGCAAAGTTGAGCTCCTTAACTCTAAACCCTAAACCCTTCGTTGAGCTCCTCTGTCAGCACGTTGATAACATCCTTCCTGCTCTCCCTCATGAACTCATTATATCTCTCATACAATCTCACTACTACAGGCTGCGTTTGATGCTGTTTGTGCTGAGTACCGCCTCTTGGAGGAAGCCATATTTGATACCTCCAAGCGTGGTACTAACTTCACACAACCATGGATTACAGCAGCTGCTGGGGCTTCCTCACCTTCACTGCCGGCTTCTGCCGGTACAGGCAACTCAGCCCAATCAGATGATGCCAAGGAGCATGTCCAATCAGATGATGCCAAGGAGCATGTCCAATCAGATTATGATGCCAAGGAGCATGTCCTGGCAGCATTGTGATTCATGTCTGCAGATGAACTAGCATTGACACTCTGCAGCATGACTCTCAACTCTAGCCGCAGTTGTCTGCAAGAGGAGACTATTTTGCCTGTTGGATTGCTTTGATATTATTGCTGGGAACTGCTTGCACTTTGCTTTGGTCATTAAAATCTGTTGTGAGGTCTTAATCTGCTAGGGGTTGACTGTCGGACACTACTGCTACGACGGTTGATAACATACAGCTGCCCTGCTTACTATTCGGATGGTGCTCGTCTGCTGGTTGCATTCCTTGCTTATTTCAGACGGATGTTCTGAAGTAAGCAAACTCCCTTGCCATTTACACTTGCTTGGTTGATGAGAATTTCAAGTAGGTCGTAGTGTGTTTTAATTAGCAGGGTCATCAATTTCGTCTTCACTGCACTACTAATTACTATGTGTTTTTTAATTAGCAGGGTCATCAATTTCGTCTTCACTGATACACTACGACTATGAGCAAACTTTTGATGACAGCTATGAATTTTGAAGTTATTTCTACAATCAGTTATTTGATAAATTTCATCCCTTTCAAGCTAAAGAAACGAAGCAATAAAAGCTAATATACCTGCTGCCTCACTGGATATATACGATATATACAATATACCTGCCTCACTGGATCTAGCAGACCCCTAGCTAAGGCGGTATCAAGCTTCAATAGGATCACTGTAGTATCTCTTGGTACTGCTAGGTTATGTAGAAGCCCAGAGAAATGTCCAATCATTTACTGTTGGCTGGCATGATGTTACTACGGCTGGTAAGTTACCGTCAAAGTATATAAAACCTGCTAAACCTAGAGACCCCAGATGAAACCCTGACACCTCATACCCAATATGATGAAAACATTACGCAAGCAGGTGGAGCTCCTGGCTTTGTTGGCTCCCAGTAAGCAACTCTTCCATCAGGCAGCCTAAACAATTGGGTGGCATCCACTGCCACAGCCTGAACACTGTCTTCACCAGCTTGTCTATTGCTCAGCAGGGTACCATGTGGGGATGACGTTACAGGCTGAACTCCTGGCTTTGCTGGCTCCCAGTAAGCAACTCTTCCATCAGGCAGCTGAAACAATTGGGTGGCATCCACTGCCACAGCCTGAACACTGTCTTCACCAGCTTGTCTATTGCTCAGCAGGGTACCATGTGGGGATGACGTTACAGGCTGAACTCCTGGCTTTGCTGGCTCCCAGTAAGCAACTCTTCCATCAGGCAGCTGAAACAATTGGGTGGCATCCACTGCCAATGCCTGAACACTGTTATCACCAGATTGTCTGTAATTGAGGGTTGAACATGGGGATGATGACATAGGATAAGATGTTGGCTCAGGCCTTTCCCAGTAAGCAACTCTTCCATCAGGCAACTGAAACAGTTTGGAAGCATCCACTCCCATAACCTGAGCACTGTCATCACCAGATTGTCTGTAATTGAGGGTTGAACATGGGGATGACATAGGATAAGATGTTGGCTCAGGCCTTTCCCAGTAAGCAACTCTTCCATCAGGCAACTGAAACAATTGGGAAGCATCCACTGCCACAGCCCCAGCAGTAGCACTGCCATACCCAGCTGCTTGTAGTCCACTGATGAAGGTGCCATGTTGGGATGAAGCAGGAAGTTGTGGCAGTTGTTGATGAGCTATGGCTGGGACTATGGCTGCAGGTCCCAAGCCAGCAGCGCTGCCTATTACTCTGCCATCAGGCAGCTGAACCATATAGGAGGTGGTGTCCAGAACCCCAGAACTGCTAATAACTGCTGCTATACTGCTAGTGGCATATCCATTCATAGTGCCATCATAAGATGTCATGGAGGAAGAAAGCGTACCGCCTAGCGGAGCGGTAGTGGTTGAAGGTAGTGCGGAGAGTCCCGCCCAGCAGTGGTCAATAATTCTGCCATCGGGAAGCTGCTGTGCCAGCTGCTGCAGAGAGGCACAGCAGAAATCCATCTCTGCCACAGCAGCCACCCCGCCAGCATCATCACTGGATGCATCAACTACATATCCCTGTTGTCCATCATTCACCATTTTGTCACTACTAGTGCTGGCAATAAGACTATTTTGAGTCAAAGCAGCAGCAGAATGTTGACCACTTGGAGTTATACTCTCCAAGAGCACGATTCTGCCATCAGGTAGCTGAACCAGTAGCCCAGTAGCGTCCACTACAGCGTTATTAGCACTGCCATTGATAGCTGCCCCTGCCTTCTGATTCATGAAAGAGGTGATCATGGTATCACTAGATTTACTAGGAGCGGCAGCCGGATACAATATTGAAGTCGGTAAAATTGAAGACGGAACAATAAGATTGTTCTGCAGCAGGTGATTGTTCTGTGCAGCATAGTCTGCATCATAATGCGCCGCCGCAGGACAGGCCATCGTAATTTCTCTATGTTGTGAGTCTTGACAATGAGCGTGATGCATGAATTGTATCAGAGAGCTGAGATGCAGATCTCCTGGGCGGTACGTCAAGGTCTTTCGAGGTCCTGCATGATAGGAGGCGGTACTAGATGTTGTATTGAGATCATATAATGCCTCATTCATCAGGGTACTTAGTACTAGGGTCAGGTGTTGTTGCTCCATGAACCTCTGTCATGTCATCACGGCCACTGCTTTTTAACCTGACTATGATTACTATAATGAAATGATAACAAAGGCCAATACTAGCTACAAAACATTATATGGATATATATATGGATGACAATCAATCAGCTACCAATGACGCACCTTTAGGAAGCATAACACTAGTGAACAACAAAGCTCTTGATTGTCGTCCTCGTCTAGATCTAGATCTCTCATCATCTTGGCTTATCCACCGCCTACTTCTGGTGACTACTCCACAGCCGGCAAATCTATCACGGGAGCTGCTATTACTAGCTTTCCTGAGCCGCCCCTTCCATTCTGCCCACCGCCCCCTGCGGCCTGATGGTAGCTTACTTCTGCTGTTTATGCGCCAGCACAAGACGTCATCATCATCAGTCATGTCTACCTCAGCGTCACTCCAGTCATCTGAGGATGAGGCACTACAATCTGAGTCAGCAATAGTACTGCTATCAGTATTAGCAGTATCTGATGTACTGCTGCTAATGCTTTGACTTTGGTCATCAACATAATGATCTGGCCGCTGCGGCGGTACAGAGGCAGCTGCAACATCATCAGCTGTGGAGAACTGACCGGGACTATCCTCATCATTAGTGTCTTCCTCTTTATGTGCTGCTCGCACAGCACCAGCGTCTGGTTCAGTCTCATCATTACTCTTTCTGCTAGCTGCTTTTGGAGCACGGCTACGTCTTGCACTGCTATGACGACTAGGCGACCTGTCCATGATCATCCTAGCTGCTGCGCCTGCCTGTCTGTCACAGTCACCGAGTCCATCACTGCAATCTCTACGCCTTTTAAATGACGATGCTGGTGGTGTGGGAATAGCCTGCCGCCTGCCCGCTGCAACCTCTTTCTCCGGCTCTTCTGCTTTATTCTTGCCACAGTCACTTAGTGCCTTGCCCTGCTGAAGTAGTGGCATCATCAGACTACTAAGTCTGTGGAGTCGTGCCGCCTGCAGCTCATTGTTGCGCGCAGTCCTCCCCCTCATGGAACTCATTTGATGTGACAAATCAGCAGTTCCTCGTAGCTCAGGTTGGCGACGATGAGCTGCTACTTGAACAGTGGTAGTCACGACCTCATGATGTACATGGCGAGTCCTCGTGTACGTGATGGCTGCTGGTGCTATAATAATTGTATTATTACAATCACCTGATGAGCTGGACAGACCGGGTTCTGATGAAGATGGCAGACTACTAGCAGCACTACCAGCAGCAGCAGCAGCAGATGTTGCATCTGCATGGTAATGATGATGACGCTGATGACTAGCATTCAGAAGCAAGTGAGGGAGAGCTCCACCACCAACACCAACACCACCATGGATGCTGGATGCCAATGGACCATGGATGCTGGATGCCAATGGACCATGGATGCTGGATGCCAATGGACCATGGATGCTGGATGCCAATGGACCATGGATGCTGGATGCCAATGGACCATGGATGCTGGATGCCAATGGACCATGGATGCTGGATGCCAATGGACCATGGATGCTGGATGCCAATGGACCATGGATGCTGGGTGCCAAAACAGAGCCTCTCCTTTTAGGACCTGTACTTTTTGGAGTGTTGCTATGTACCTCAATGAGACCAACTGCTCCATCATTGGCTCCCTGCTGATGGCGGCACTGGCAGAGTGTACTGCTGAGCGGCAACTGGTAGTACTGCTGGATTTTTCTCCGACAAGCTTCCTTGCACGGTCTGCTGCTGCGACCATCACCACCACTACTACCAGCAGCAATAGCTGCATCATTATCGTGAACCGCCTTATTGACGCGACCACGACTGGTGGTGATAATACTGTGATGAGTAGTAGATGTCAGTTTGCCTGCTGCTGATTTGTCTGCATGCTCTTTGGCACTGTCAGCTGTGATGAATGGTGCTGAGGATCCTAGGGCAGCCTGAAATGGTCTGCTGGCTTCATCTCCTGCTGCTGGCTGCTCATCCTGTTCATAATAGGTACAGTGCATCCTTTCTGTTCTGGCCAAGTCAGCAACTTGCCTGGATGAAGCAACCTTGGAAGGCATCGGGTTTTTCTTCTTACTGCGCTGCTGCTGTGCCATTCGGTAGTTCACCTGCTGCACAGCAAGCATGGCAGCAGAAGAAGTATTAGAATGATCAGCAGTGCTGGCAGGCCAGTTCATTATGATTGGTAGTAGTAACTCAAACATATGAGGATGACTGATAGTCAATAAATCTATGAGCAGATCATGCAATTAATGAAAAGGAAAATGTAAATGTGATAGGTCGGGGCAGTCAGCACTGCCAGCAGCAGTCCTACTAATGACTAATTGGTACTAGCAATTATAGCAATCAGTAAATACAAAGCATTGTCAGATGGAACATTATGAGGACCCAAATATGTTGTATTAGTTGTATATGTTGACACAGTTGATGTAATGATCACACAATTTCATTCATCACACTTCACACAAAACCACATTACAGTTAGCATTCTACAAAACATACTAAACAATGATAATCAGCAGCAGCATTAATGCCAAAATCAGAATACGTTGTTTTTCTTTATAGCGTACTTGAGATTGCTGACTGTCCTTATTAGTTAGCTCCGCACAAGCGGGCAGAATCCATGACATAAAAGGAGAGCATGAAGACGGCATGGGAGTTGCACAATCTGGACAATAGCAGAAACATTATTGTCTTGCAGTTAGCAGCTATAATTAGTAGCGTTATTTGAAATGAAGCAGATCAATAGCACCATGCCTGGCTTGGGAATAATAGCTGTATGGCAGTGAAATGAACTGGTCCCATTCGTCATAGCATAGTTGTACCCTGTAGTATACCCTGTCATCGTGCAATAATAACATTACGGTCCAGTATTATTATTCCTGCTAGTTTAACGATGACCTCTTATCTACTTGCTCACCTTGCTGATCAAACACATTGAGGAAGCAGTGTTCTTTTAGTCGTGTAACATCAAACGGGCTTGCATGATGACGAATTAGGCAATCCTTTGCGTTGAGGCATTGACAGCATCGGTTGACATCCAGACAAGCATGGAGGCTCCTAACATCTTTATCATGACGAGTACTACGACCCTCATTATGAACCTCTGCCGCACTATCAGTATCCTGATGGTTGCCCACTTCTGCAGCCTGGGTTGAGTCGCAGCGCTGCAGTAGCTTAGATAGCTTTGATGCTGGAGGCTGCATAGGCAGCATAGGGCGAAAGCTGCTGCCATAACTGCTTATCACATCAATCACCTCTCCCTCATTCTTGTCCACCTGTTTGTTATCAGATGAGGTGGCAATGAGGCGCATGAAGGCAGAGACTCGTTTCATGGCCACACATAATCTCATGCCATGGGTCGTAGTTGCAGTCGTTGTGCCAGACAGCAGCTTCATCATTGATGTGGTAACAGCATTATTGTTGCCACCACTGATGCTGAGGCGGTAAGTAGCAACATGATCTTCTTCTGCTGTTGCTTCTGCAGAGTGGCTAGCAGATGAGGCAGTCGTAAGGATGACCATCATGTCACCTGCTTGTGGTGGATGATCGCATGGAATTTTCGTGTCGCCAAACACAGTGGAAGTAGTATCGCTGTCATCAGTAGTACTCATAGCGCTGGTCATATGCAGCGCGATACCTCCGCCATTGGAACATTTAAATTCAAAAATAAAGAGCAGAGGCCTCGCGTGTCGCTACCTGAAAACAAGCAGCGTAAGCAATAGGGGAACTCGTTTCTTATGCAGGCGTGAGTTCTAAGAAACCCATCAGCTGCTGAGTTGAAAAATGTATTTTAGCTACTTTTATTCAGGAAAACATGCCTTGCATGCAAAAACCGTACAAGCAACGTTTGGCGTGCTCTTTTTTTTCACACTGTCGAGCATTATTGTTGCAAACTTTGATAAAAACATATGTCTTTAACTCTGTATAAGACTAGATGTCATGATTCATGAAAACTCACTTGGTATGGAGTCTTCTTTTTACAGGAGAATCATGCAGAGACTGAAATGTGCTAAAACATATGGACTCAGAATACTATTCACAATATCTGTTAAGGGATGAGTTCATTTCGTGCTCCTTTCTGAATGTCATATCATCCCTACTTCTAGAATAAGATGTGTGCAACTTGGTTGTCTAGGCTGTCTTGTAAACAATCACTCCCATGCTTCTGTACTACAGTACGCAGACGTACGTGCTGACATTGATGATGTATCTGATAGTCGTCCTACGATGACCTGCACTGCAGATTTATGTTTTAATATATTTAAAAATAAAAAAATCATCGTACATGCAAGGAAATCAGCTCATGCAGGAGTCAAGCGCTTGTTGCTCCAGTTATAAAAGCAAAAGTGCGCTCATAACTGAACGCATCCATCATCTACTCACGAATATTTAGAAAGAGGCATAATGAAAAGAATTTAGCTTACTCATCTCGTGGCGAATGTGACAACATCTGTAATACACTGGTAGACTTACCCTTGATCCTTGTTCGTCCTTAATCTTGTCTGATATCAGGTGGACTAGGACGACTCAGTGAGAAGTTCTGATGCTGCCTCCACTACAAAATCATACATGCTAGAAACATCCCGAGAGCCCTTGTAAGTCTTGTACTCTTCATTTTTGTGCACAATTTTGATAGTTGGGTATCCTTTTACCTGTCTCCAAAACATAGGTCCATTAGTGTTGAAACTACTCATGCCTGAGAAAATCATAGATAATATGGCCAGCTTCTAACAAGGATGCACACCGCACCTCAGCCTTCTGGCAAACATCTCTGTGTGCAGTACAATCAATGTAGGAAATCTTGATATTTTCTTGGGAAGCAGCTTTTTCTCCCAGCTCCTGCCATTGGGGCGCTAGTTTCTTGCAATGTCCTGCCATAAATCAAAATAAATTAGCATCAGTGGGCGATCCCATATTTTGTCCTCAAGATCTATAAAAATGGTCGACAGATTAGCAATCGACAAAGGTATCTAACATATGTACTTACCACACCAAGGAGCAAAATAAGCGATCATGTACACCTTGCCCGAAGATGTCTGCATTAAATATCAAATGATGATACTTTGTAGATAGTTTCCTGTCAATGACAGTAGCCATGCTTGTCACAATGCAGTAAAAACATACCTCTGATTCGTAATTCGATGCTGTAAGCTCTACAGTATGCTTAGAGCCAAAATCATGGGCATTTACGGAGATCACCAATCCTATAAGGAGGAGAGCGATAGAGTACAACGACATGTTTTATGATGGAGATCTTTTCTAGAGCTGCGATAATCCTGAACGTTTGGATACACATGCCAGCTCTAACTGCTCCGTACAAGACAGCATTGCATGCTTCTGAAATTGTGGTAAATTGTGTCCTTATCTATTTGAACTATTTTTCTAAAATTCATCAACCTTCCTTGTAACACATGGAAGGTGCAGATGGTCCCACGGACGAGAAGACCGTTCCTGTAAACGCAGATGCCGATTTATTGATCCCAAAATCTGATGAGGCTCAATCAGATGCCGATAATTTTATTCCTGTCACTAGTGACGGTGGCGTGCTAAAGAAAGTTCTAGCAGAGGGTCACGGAAAACACCCAGCACCTTTCTCTAGATGTCTTGGTAAGCTTTATGAGTATACCAGCTCTCTTACATTCAGCTTACTTCCAATGTCATGTCTTTCCAAGTGTCACGAGGTCCTCAAAATATTCTCTATATTTGTATTCAAATTACTGTACATCCCAATACAATTAGCTTGTAAGCTTACAGAGTCTTGCAGCAGCCACACCATCTAGCTGGTGATCTCTGTTATCTCTCTCATCCGTCGCAATTCAGTGCATTACATTGGACGTATTATGGGCGCCAAGGAAGGAGATGTTTTCATGGACACGAGGGCAGAGTCTCAGAACCAGCAGCCTGTGTTTGCAGTTGCAGGAAGAGGTAAGGGCGGAGTCTCAGAACCAGCAGCCTGTGTTTGCAGTTGCAGGAGGAGGTAAGGGCAGAGTCTCAGAACCAGCAGCCTGTGTTTGCAGTTGCAGGAAGAGGTA
>BEGY01000130.1:34336-45246 GCA_002335675.1 Chlamydomonas eustigma | reverse complement strand
GGAAGAGGTAAGGGTAGAGTCTCAGAACCAGCAGCCTGTATTGCAGTTGCAGGAGGAGGTAAGGGCAGAGTCTCAGAACCAGCAGCCTGTGTTTGCAGTTGCAGGAAGAGGTAAGGGCAGAGTCTCAGAACCAGCAGCCTGTGTTTGCAGTTGCAGGAGGAGGTAAGGGCGGAAGGTTCAGCATGATAATGAGGAAAGTTGCAATGCAGAATCTAAGGAGCCAAAGTGTCCGCTTGATTATCCAGAAGTCATCAGTTGGTGCGGAGCAATCTTGTATTAGGTGCCAAAACCAACCTACTTGTGTTGTTTTAAGATTCACACATATCTGATGTGGTGCAAAGTATGAATGTTTATCAGCAGAAGTAACACCATGATGTACTGAAGGGATGACATAGATACCATGTCCACATTACAGCACATAAGTACACCAGGGCACCTGAGTTGACCAAAGCTTTGCCTTGCCTGCAATAATGTAGCACCTCAGTAATGTCACATGAACATCGTAAGCTTACCTGATCAGCTGTCATTATACGTCAACGTGGTCTGATGTCAAACCTCTTAGTCTTGTTGATTGCAGAATCTCAGCCCAAAGAGGCAGGCCTGAGCTTAGCACTGGCTACTATGAGAGTTGGGGAGAAAGCAATTGTGTACATCCAGGATCCAAAGTAAGTGCAGCCATCTGTCAATATCCTGCGTCCAGCAAAGTGAACGCAATATGTTAGTGTCTGGTCTAAGGAAGCGCACCACTGCTCATTTCATGGTACTATCATGCCGAGTTGTGTTAGCTTGCTGCGAGTAACAGCCTTCTTTTAGAATGGCTTGTATGTGCTTTCTCCTTAAGTGAAGATGTGCCGCCTTTTGGCGCATGGGAACAACAAGTAGAAACGAAAATGAGACACATGGTTCTAATTTCTCTTGATGAAAAACTGGAGAGAGCAATGTTTTTCTCATCAGATATGGATTTGGTGAGCAAGGCAACTTCTCATTTCCAGCTGTACCTCCAAATGCAAAGCTGATATATGAGGTGGAGCTGGTGCAATGGGAAGAAAAGCCGCTAGATGAGGTGCGCCTCATATCATCATCTGTTTGCCCCTGCTTGAGATCATGCCTAGTGCACAAAAAAGGAAGTCATGAATGTGACCATGACCATAAAATACAAGGCAAGCCCTTTTGGGGCTGGATACCTAGCCACACAAGTTACGATGCGGCAGACAGTCTGCAGAAGAAATGTTGTACAAGATCAGGGAAGCCAGAATCATCCTGACGGCCTTGCAAGATTGCTTGAATGCTCGACATAAGTTAGAGTTTTGTTATGTCTTAGTTTCTGTAATTACATGAAACTCAAAAGGTAAAACTAAAGGTAACTCAAGGTAAACTAAAGGTAATTACATGAAACTCAAAGGTAAAACTAAACTAAATAGTTGTGATTTCTGAGCCCAGCTGTCTTTCAGCTAGTTAGTTTTCCTGCTACTGTCACAGTAGCCTATGCACCTCTTAATACATGAACTCAGACCATATTAAATACCCTGCTTCCATATAAAAGAGAGGAATCCTGAAGCAGGGCAAGAGGGCCTTCAGCTCATCAAAGGCCCCTGACGACATGAGAGCTGTAATTATGACTTAGATCATCTGCAGGGTGAGGATCAGGAGAGAGGTCTTCTGTACGAGGAGAGACTAGAACGAGCAGAGAGGCGGCGGAAGCAAGGCAATGAGCTGTTTGCACAGGGCAAGCATCAGGAGGCATTGGGGAAGTACTCAATGGTGAGTGCTTGCAGAAGGCATCTTCAGGACGTAATACGGATATGACTACAAACAAGAGTAATGTATGCAGGCGTATTCTTCAGGTTGTTGAGGTCAACAATGCAACAGGATCTAAGGACCATACAAGATATGGTGTCCTACAGGAGGCCTTACAGTGCTGCAATGCAGTTCACAAACTTGTTCATTTAGTTGTCAGTTGCTGCCACTGCTCCTCTCTGTTTCAGTCTTTGTCGTACCTGGATGTTATTAGTTGTTAGTTGTTACTTGCTGCCACTGCTCCTCTCTGCTTCAGTCTTTGTCGTACCTGGATGAGGACTTTCTGATGCAGCTTGAGGGGCTCTACTTGGATAAGGCGCATGAGGTAAACAAAAACACGAGGACACAGGAGGGGACATGCATTACATGCATGGATGCGGATAGCATAATGGCTGCATGATGTCATTGCCATTGTTATGAACTGCATAGCAGCTTTAAGATTGATAGTGAGCTCTTTTCAGCAGCAGCAATAGCAGTTGCGTGATCATGGTTTTGTGATTGTGAGCTGGCATGCCCAGTAACTAAGCTGATTACTCCTTGTCTCAAATCATGTACATGAAGGTGAAGGTCCCAGTCCATCTCAACATGGCTGCTTGTCAGCTTCAGATTGAGGACTACCACACTGCCATTTACAATTGCTCTGAGGTAACGCAAATGCATAAGCTATTTGTTTATTATGGATTATGGATATTGCTGGTGCTGACACTCAATTCTTATTCATCACGATGAAAGCAGTCGGGTCCTTGTAGGCTCTGTCTCTCAGTTGATTTCAGTGCTAATCGTCATGAAGTCTATGTTCTTGCTCTGAATTCCTGCGCCCCATGCCACCAGGTGCTTACTCTACAGCCTGGGAATGTGAAGGCACTGTACAGACGTGGGAGAGCGCGCCACATGCTGAGTCAGACTGAGGAGGCATTGAAGGATCTGGAGGATGCCTTGAAGAGGTGAACTTAACTGAACAGGGGATTTGTTTTGAACTTTTTAGCATGATCATTGATTTTGTCCAATGTATTGAATTGGGAGCTATTTGTTCATCACATGCTCTCTGATGGAGGTAGGTCCCCAAAGGATGCAGCTGTCCTGGGTGAGCTTTCAGCTGTGAAGGCTAGCATTAAGAAGGAGCGACAGGCCCAAGCTCAGCTGTTTAGAGGGAAGTTACCACCTGCTACTTTGGGGGTCTCCACTTCTAATGATGTCACCGATACCTCATGTGATGGTGTGAAGGATAAAGGTCCTGGGACTTCATCTAAAGCTAGAGGTGAGCAGCAGGAGGGTTCAAGTGGTGGGATATTACCAAAGAACAAAAAACGCTTTGCAGGTGATTCAAATGCGTGGGAGCAGGGGAAGGACGAAAGCATAATCAACTCCTCGTTAGGGTGGCTGTGGTCTTGGACAGGGGGGTGGGTCATGTCAGCTTTTACATTGATATTGAGTGTTTTAGTAGGACGGGGAAATAGATCGACAATCGAACATATGCGCAGCACCAGGACGTAATGAAAAATCCTCCTGAATGTGTGGACGTGCAATGTGTTGAAAATTGAAGAAGAATTTACGTACATACTCATCCTCCTTAGCTTTTTTCATACTTTAGAACGGTGAGGCAGAGTTCTTCTGTCCTCTACGTCAAGCTATGCTTCGGCGTTTTTTATTATTATTATTATGTGCATATTGCTTATGCATTGAATTACAGCGACAATTTGCTGATCATGTACTCTGGACAGTGAAAAGAACTTCTGTACATTGAGCAGTCATTGCATCATATTTTATTCCTGTATCCATGAGAGCTAGAAATGAAACCAAACGTAGATATCAATGCACTTGAAGCAAAGCCACTTGAGCCCTCCCATCAGCCTCGTACGGCCTGAGATCGATGGACAGTCCTCCTGTCCCAGTAGCTGCTAATGTGTCCATGAAGGCCCGAGCTGAGGAGGGTCCAAAATGATTTCCCCAGAGGTATAAGGACTGTACATGCGACGCCAAGGATAGCGCCTCAGCCAAAGCCATGAGCCCCTAACAGAGAAAGGCGAAATGTTAAGAAGAACCACGTTTTTCTCTCTTAACACTTCTAACACCTTCAAATGTACAGGGTGAGGAGGTCTGGCATGCAAACGTGCAGCCAGACATCAGCCAGATATACTGCAGTGGTGTTAACAGGAGGGCAGTGAACTAGCAAGGCGTGGATGTGTGACAAGCAAAAAAAAATCTTATGTCATGATGAGAAGCGCTACCAGCTCCCCTATCCCAGTAGATCTGACATCAGATCTAATGAAATCTAATGAGATCAGATGAGAAGCGCTACCTGCTCCCCTATTCCATTAGATCTGAGATCTAGATGCTGCAGCCAGTGCGTGTATGGTAAGCAGCGTGCCACAGCCAGAGCGCCAGCGTCTCCCAGTTGGTTGTGTGACAACTGAATCTCCTCAATCTGGCGGTTCTCATTCATCAGACGCTCCATTACAGGTCCTGTGTATTGAACAGAAGTTGTTTAGATGTCTGATTATGAGGTTTATTTCAGCAGACTGAGCAAAGCTTATTTCTAAAGAAGGTTCAGGAGCAGCAGAAATGAATTCCAGGAGCAGTATCCTTGGAAAGCAGAGATGTGATGTGTGAACTCTGCTCATCTAGGAAAGCAGACAAGATGTGATGTGTGAACTCTGATCATATAGCCAAATAAACAGGCTTGGATCTGTGTATTTACTTCCAAAATACTAAGCCCTCAATGTACATTAACCGAACCTGAGAAAGGAGAGAGTCGATTTGCAGACAGATCCAAAGATTTCAAACCAGTGTTCCGGAGCAGACCGTACGTCACAAGTGTGTCCAGGTTTGAATCCACCATGCAGTGTTTTGACAAACCCAGGGAAACCAGAGTCTTATTCTGGGCTAGCATCTGAGCTAAGCTCAAGAAAGTGGTGTCCTAAGAGAGAGAAGAGAGGAAGGTGGGAAGAAGGTGGGATCTCAAACCATCCTATGCTAAGAACTATCTTGTTTCAGTACTGACTGAACATGCTACCTGCTTCAACGCAGTAAAATCAACTTATATATAAGTGAAGAACAATCTTCATCAGCAGATGCTAAAACCGATCCTCCTCTGCTTTCTCTCCTAGTCTAACCACCAGACTTGATAGTAATACGCATACACCTTATTCGTCCCTCATTATTCATGCCTTGATAGTCATACGCATACACCTTATTCGTCCCTCATTATTCATGCCTTGATAGTCATACGCATACACCTCATTCCCTCATTTTTCATGCCTTGATAGTCATACGCATACACCTCATTCCCTCATTTTTCATGCCTTGATAGTCATACGCATACACCTCATTCCCTCATTTTTCATGCCTGTCATTATTCAGTGCTTGCAATACTAAGAGTACAAGCAAGTGCATGCAAACTTCACTGTCTCATTGCATTACGCTTCAGCACTTAAGCCTCCTGTTCTGCTGACAGCACTATTACAAAGCAGAATTTGTCAACAATGCTGTCCAGAATGGAGAATTGGGGTTGTCATTCATACTGCGTACCGCCAGTACTGCTCACCTGACAGCCCTTGAGCATAGGACGACCTAAATCTAAAGATTGGAGGCTGGTGTTGGCTTCTCCAAGAGCTGTCGACACCGAGATGATACCACTGATGCTTGCGCTCGTGTTACTCATGTCTAGAACCCTCAAACTGGTATTAGATCTGTGATGGAGAGTTGAAGGCAGCAGAAATTAGTTCAATTTCAGGAAGTATCAATTTAATAGTCACTGTAACAGAAATGCGAGCTGCTAGACATTCAAATAGAAATGTAAAATGTTAGAACAGAGAAGAGGAGGGCCCCTCTTGTTCATCATCATCTGCATCATTGATATCCTTCCTGCTCAGTCGCTGCTGCATTGTTTGTCTATAGAGTCAACTTTTCTAATTAGGTGTTCATGTCTTTGCTTCAACCAATTGATGCGCCAGTAGGTATTTGGAAGATGAATGATCACCTGAGCATATTCCCCAGCATAACTGCACCATCATCTCCTAGAGGGTTGCCACTGAGAATTAAGACCTGGAGCATCAAGTACAAATCATGCATTGCGTGAAGAAGGAAGAAATCAATTTAGAGTTCAGTGTATATAATCATGGTCTGAGAGACAAGCGAGGTAGTGGCATACTGGTCTGAGCTGAGAGCAGAGTTAGGTGGCATGTAATGACTGCAATGAGAATGAAGACAGGCCTGCAGAAGAAATTAAGGCTCAAAGGATGCCATTCACCTGAAGTGAGCAGCCTGTTACGGTCAGAGCCTGGATGAGGTGATTCACCCCAATGGCAGTCAAATCATTCCCAGCAAGGTTGAGGAAGCAGAGGGTGCGATTAACCTAGTTGACAGAATAACATTGTTTGGGTTAGGAAGAATTGTAGCTCTACTTAATTGAAGCGTAAGAATTTGTATGTGCCTACAGTTCATGGTCTAAGAGCTCATCTCTCAGTGATTGTACAATTTTTATTGTTGCCAGGACATCACGTATATGAATGGTGAGGCCTGCTTGCAATCGACAGATAGAGAAGAGATATGTGACAAATTTTCCACTTGCAAACGTTTCAGTTGGAGTAGCTGAAGTGTACCTTCAGAAGGCGGGACAAAGCCTGGGCTGCCATGTCATTCAAGTTGTTGTAAGAAAGGTCAAGGCTGACTATGTTTGTGTCTTCATACAGTGCCTCACACAGTGCAAAGACCTGAACATTACAAAGTAAAAGTCATGATGGTCATAGCTTCCATCATGCAACAGTCTGCTAGAGAGGGAAACAACTGTTCAGACTGATTGATGAATCTGAGTACAGCTGAGTACATGAATCTGAATAGCTGAACAGTACAGCAGGTACAGGCCATGTTCATGATCTGCACATTTATTATGTGCACACCTGCATATACTGTATTCGCTTGTTGAATAAACGCTTGCTGTTCCCATTTAGCTGGAGAGAGGTCAGGTTAGTCCTGAGGAGTTAGAGAGTACCCTTGTAATCTCAAAGATAACATGTTTATTCATCAGTGTAAGTTTACCCTGAACTCAAATCAGCTATGACTGCTGAGACAGGCTCGCAAGCGAACTCTTGACACTTCTTAGCGAACAAGTCCCTAAGAGCCTCCATCAATTTTCAGTGATTGGTGATTCGTTTAAGTCTATTTAAAGGCGAGTTAAGGCCGTGAAGGTAATAAGGTTTATGAGTACTGTTCAAGTTGAATGCCCTTAGATTGAGTGCTATATTCTCGGGAGGGTACCCTGCAAATGAAAACCAATGCAAGAGTGGCAAGGGTAATTGATGTCGAGGAGCGTCGAAAATCTCTACGATGGCAAGCATGTTCACACATTAGTAGTACTTGAGTGTTTGAGACAAGTGAAAGTAGGTAGATGACATGGAAGCTTTAACGACAGCAAAAATGACTGCAATTCTTTCTATATGTACTTCTGCTGCTAAAGGCTCTCAGACTTCCTTAACAATCTCATGTGCTCGAACATTTGTTAGCTGCTCTCAATTGTCAGCTATAGAAACACACGTTTATAAAACCTTTCATTCAATCTTATTTAATGCTAATTATCGCATAGGAGACTGCTCTCAAAGTCGCATATCAGCATCGTCATCAACTGTCAGCAGTCACAGAGATCATCAAGTATTCTCATCACACTTATCATTTCAGTCTTCATGCTCGCTTCAAAGGCACTGTCCATCCAACATGACAAAATGGCATGCTAGTAACTTTCTGGCAAGGCATCCACTCTGCACGAGTCTTACCACATCACCCTGCAGAACCATCAGCTGTCACAATAACAGAGAGCTGAACCTACAGCAATGGACACGGAGGTACATGAGCTCCAGCCTGGAATCAAGCTCTTCTCAGGAGAGTACACAATCGACATCTCGTAATGCCTCACACATCTCATCCTCTTCACCACCACCAACCTCTGAGGCAGGAGGTGGTCACTTAAAGGCACTCTCTGACAAACCATCCACCTACCTAGTTGGTGCTAACATAACAGCAAAAGACCTCGTTGTGATACAAAGGGGTCAAGCTCCACAGGTATGGTATGTTTTGAAGTGATCAGAACACAATCATTATTACTTTCCTTTTTACTGCAGAGATACAAAATAATATCTCTGAAGATAAGACAATGACCTTATGGCCTGCCAAGGGTGCTCTATAATATGCCCATGCATATTATGCATAATATGTTCATCAAACAATCATCTTGCTTATAGATGAACACATACACACACAGTAGTTCTAGATGACACTAAGGCCAAGATAGGCAACCTTGTACCTTACCATCTCATCATGCCCTTGTCCCTTTCTAAGATCGTCCTGTCCTGTGATCTGTCCAATCATTGCTCCATGCCCTGTACTCCAGCTGTCCAATCATTGCTCCATGTCCTGTACTGTAATCTGTCCAATCATTGCTCCATACTGCTCCCGCATCCAGAGACTCTCCCGCGAGCAAGCCTTGAATGCTGCTGCAGCATTGGGCACTGATCTGGTTCAGCTGCCATGCAGGACCGTACCGCCAGTGGCACTCATTGCCAGCCACTCTGCTGTTTGTAACAACCCTGAGAACGTCATCGAGAGGTTGAAGCTCAAGTGAGTCGTGGTGGTTTGAAGGATGTCGTTATCAGGTTGAATGAGGCGTATGATGTACGTTACAGAAATGCTCAAACTCAGCTGAGTGGTAGCATTTGGTTAAGAGCCAATGGGAAAAAGCTCATGACAAGCCAAACCTGCTACTCTCATGATCATGTCGTATGTCTACAAAGCAGACCTAAGCCTCATCGCTCAAAAGAGGTGCACCTGAAATGCCGGACTACCTCTCATGATTTGGACACGAAACTGGATGGCTTGGAGAGGATGCTGGATAAGGGCTGCAGGTGATATCATGAAATGATAATGAGGTGATTCTGTTGACTCATCTAGAGTTTGGCTGAAGAACAGACAGTGCTTTTAGGCTCTTGTCTTCATGGTAAGATGCATTGGGCCTGCCATTACAGAAGCTGTAGATGAAGAGTTCACTTGGCCTCAGTTCACATTGTACAACACTGCAGTAGTGCCTAGTGGTTACTCAATAACTGTCAAGCTTTTAGATGATAAGACTAAATCATGCCTCCTGATGACAAAGGGTCATGTGGTTCCTCTCTTTTCCTGATCCTCATTATTGTCTCTGGGGCCGCAGTGTGTCTGTGATGATTGAGTTCAAGCCTGGGAAGGAGGATGCTGAGGCCTCCGTCAAGGTACAGGAAATCCTGAAGAAATTGAGGGACAGAGGCGTTCCAGAAGGGCAAGTGGGCAAAGTCAACGCCCACAGTAGCCGGGTGCTAGGTTTTGTGGTAGAGCCTTCTGTTGGTACTAGCAAAAAAACAGATTCCGTGGCAGCAGGAGATGAGGATGTGAACAGTATATTTAATGCCTCAGCATATACTGATGCAGCATTGAAGGTACTGATGAATTTGGTGAAAGGAGGAGCATCGGGGAGCAGACGTTCACTACGAAAAGGGTAGATGGGCTGTCCTCAAGCAGGCCATCTTCTGTGACGAGAGTCAACAATAGATGAGACATAATTATTCGGCCATTAAGTTCTTATTATCGATCGTAATTTAGCAGTCAGAGGATTATCCGGTTGACTAAATTACAAGCTCCTTGCGGAATGATCATGTAAGAAAAAACATGGTCCTAGTATTTGCTGTTGCTACTTACTTTTGAGTGTTTGTAACTTCAATGTCATCTTTCAGCTATGGCAATGATGTAAGTTTTTCATCATCTGCAAAATGTACACTCGTGATCTATGGTTTATACTATTAAGATTGTCTGCTTTTACCAAACACCACCACCCCTGAATCATGGCTGATAGGAATATGTGACCTGCCCTTTAATTATGGTCTGCAGTTGTTGCAAAGCTGAATGTACCTATCCTCCGCCCTATGTTGAACAGCAAGCATCCCTCATCATCTCCCACCAGAGACAGCCATAGAAAGAAGTTTGGCTACGCGCATGATTGGCCCAAACACAAGGAGGTGTGAAAAAACATCCTTGATGGAGGGCATGGTATCACACACTTCACACTTGTTATAAAAGATTACTTAAAAAAACGTGTAATGAACTTTCCGAGCAAACACTATTAAGTCCGCATCTTCCCTGACAGACGTCATGTAACCAATAAGCAAGGATTTTATCTGAGATAATGAACTCAAATTGTACGGAAGTATAAAATCAGATGTCCCTGCCACCTACGCCAATGATAAGGCACCCTCACCGATAGTCTCATCGTTCCGTAGAACTTGTGCCTTGAGCCCAATGGTGCGGTCCCGGACTTGCCGGACCTGACCATCTAGATCAGCCAGCCTTGCATCTGTGTTGGCCTGGCCCCCAGCAATCCTCTGCATGTGCAGGCAGGGTGTCACAAGTGATATGGCATGCCCTTGAATAAGGAATAATATGAGCATGCAAAAAACGTTGGAGGACGCGTGAGACCAGTGCTTGTTGTCCCATGCCCATTATGCTCCTTGGTGAATAAGGTTCCATCCCTCTAGGAGGTTTCATGAACCCACATGTGCTTGTTGTCACATGCCCATGCGCCTTGGTGCACATTGACAAAGGTTCCATGTGCAAGGTTCCATCCCTCTAGGAGGTTTGATCAGGCCAATGATTTACTCAGGTCTCACATTCCTGTTCCTCCTCGGTGAACACTGATCCGGATTCGTTGTGTGTGTTATGACCGTCTTAGCTTAGTGTGAGCTTTCATACCTCTAATGAGAGGTTGTGAACCCACCTGTTCTTCATTCAACCTCTCCTGAGCAACTCTTCTTTCTGTCACCCAGAATCTGCATTGCAACAAGCAGCAAGCGATAAAGACTAGGAGCACCACCAGGCGCACATAGCACTAGGAGCACCACCAGGCGTACATAGCACTAGGAGCACCACCAGGCGTACATAGCACTAGGAGCGCCACCAGGCATACATAGCACTAGGAGCACCACCAGGCGCACATAGCACTAGGAGCATCACCAGGCGCACATAGCACTAGGAGCACCACCAGGCGCACATAGCACTAGGAGCACCACCAGGCGCACATAGCACTAGGAGCGCCACCAGGC
>BEGY01000130.1:9423-34018 GCA_002335675.1 Chlamydomonas eustigma | reverse complement strand
ACATAGCACTAGGAGCACCACCAGGCGCACATAGCACTAGGAGCACCACCAGGCGCACATAGCACTAGGAGCACCACCAGGCGTACATAGCACTAGGAGCACCACCAGGCGCACATAGCACATGTTATGTGCACAGCAGGTATAACATATTCATTATGTACATAAAGCAGTTCACCTGTATTCCTTGTTCATGTTCTCAAGGTCTTCTTGCATGTAGTCCATGCTCTTGGCCAGGGGGTGACTGCTCTGGCACAACTTTTGCACCATGTCTCTGATCCCCGTCAAGTCCCCAACCTTCACTACAGCCCCCCCTGCGGCACCTCCAGCAGCAGCACCCTTGCCAGCAGCACCCAGCCTTCCAAGAATGATGCCAGTCCCTCCACTACCATCTCCATTAGCCTCACCCTTGTCTCTCTGCAATGAACATCAGACATCACACATGCAACGACAATGGTCTTCATCCATAACAGCAGTCATAACATCTAGAGCAATGAGGATATATGATCTCTGATGATGTCAAAAAATGCAGCATCATGTGTACCTCCATTGATCTGTTACTCACCGCCACATAAGCCTGCCAGGTCTTACAAGACAACTACTTAGACCCACCTTGAGAGCTTTCTCAGCTTGGAGGATGTTCTTCACCAGCACACCTTGCTCCCCACCCGGCACCACACCTACTGCTACTGGTGCAGCCTCCCTCACTACTTCCACGTCATCATCATCATCTGCCAACCCGGCACCTTCCATCAGCAGAGTCACCGGGCGCGCCGGGGCAGCAGCGGCAAGCCCATCCATGATACCGCCACCTGAGGCGTTCAAGCCTGGACGGCGGCCAGCCTCTGCTGCTGCTGGTGTTGCACCTGGCAGCTTGGGAGGTGCTTTGCGGGCTGACATGGGCCTGCCACTGAGCACAAACAAGCATTGGACACCTTGACACTAATACAATTTGCTGTGGTCATCAAAGCACTGGACCACCGTCTGGGACAACAATGTGGACAAGCAAGCAGCAGGACTCTTGAGATTCACCTGTTTGATCTCTGTAATGTGGAACCAGCAGACTTGTTGAAGGGGTCATTGTCTACGGGTGTGGAAGCTCTCATGGCAAACTGGTCAGACTCAGGCTCTGCAGAAAATACGATGAGAAAAATATTTCAATCGCTGTTGCAGATTACAATCAGTATCAACACCATCCATATGGAACTGTTGCAGATTACAATCAGTATCAACACCATCCATATGGAACTGTTGCAGATTACAATCAGTATCAACACCATCCATAAGGAACTGCTGATAGTTTAACAGACCTCAGAAATGCCTATAATGCGATGTACAAAGATTACTTATCTGTGTGAGACAGGTGCACATTCATACACCTCATCGACCACAGACTTCACACATGACTTATCTGTGTAAGAAAGGTGCACTTTCATACACCTCATAGACCACAGACTTCACACATTACATTGATTAAATCTTGATGCAGTACGCAACGAACCTGGTGGCGCCTTGCTGGGTTTACTGGATTTGCGAGGGGCATCCTCTGGTTCTGGCTCAGGAGGTGGTGCAGATTCTACTGGCTTCGGCTTCCTGATGGAGCCGGAATGATGGTCATGGGGAAGAGGCGAGAGAATTGAAAGGTCATGAGGACATTGTGTCATGAACTCAACATCATCAAAGGCTTGTCCTTGAATGGAGAGGATGTTGTCAAGGCTTGTACCTTTTTGGCTTTTCAGCTGCAGCAGGGGGTGGGGCTGCTGGTTCCTCCTCCTGGGCAGGAGGTGCAGGTTTGGGCTTTGGTTTAGCTGCCTTAGCAGCAGGAGCAGGGGCAGGAGCAGGAGCAGCAGCAGGTTCCGACCCTGGCTCCTCACCTCTTAACACCCGCTGTATGGTGGTAGGTACAACAGCACAGTCTTATGAGTATGCTGAATTTAGTCAGAGACTGTTATTTCAGAGCCCTAATCTGATAGAAGGTAGTGCTGGAGAACTGTACTTAGTAGTAACAAGCAGTCTCCTGGTAACAGATTCAGTTCCAGAGGGACTCAGAGAAGGTCATTATCTGTTCAAATTTGACATGTCTCAATCTAAAGCTGCAAGGTTCAAGCTTTATCATAGGAACCTGCTCCATGTCATCATTCATTCAAGGTGCAGCGCCTTACCTCTACAATTTCAGCAGCAGTGCCTTGCCTGCTAGCGCTCCCCAACATCTGGAGGAATGTGTTTGTGTTCTCAGGCTCTAGACCTGCGACAATCTGAAAGGGCAAGCAGGCGGCGATTGAATTCATGAAAGGTAGAGTGACAGGAAAGTATCCACTGTAAAAAGAGGTTCATCAGCCAGTAATGTGTGTGCTTTCAATTTGAGTGTCAGGATGCAAATCAACACACCTTCAGTGGTTTGGCTGGCACTGGCTGTCTCAGTGCAATCGCCACCACATTAATGATCTTTGTCAGATATGTCACCTTTGCATCCTTGTCCTGAATGAATAAAGCCATATCCATTTTGTACCAGAGGTCACGATACAGGCCAACAACTTTTGTTGTTTCAGGACTGGTTCAAATTATGAGGTTCGCAAGCATGGCTATTAGCATATGCATGCTGGGTTGCTTCAGCTTTGTTTCTCACTTGCAGAGCTTTTCCATCCAGTTCGTCACCCTGGAAAAGTCCTGGGGCGAAACCCGTCTTTCTCTGAATCTGCAAGGGAAATTGGACAGACCTAAGGTACTCTAAGCAGTTAAGGACTATTATGATGGCTATATTGTGTTAATAACTCACCGCACTTATGACATCGTGTAGAAATCTAAAAGGAGGTTTCGTCAAAAGTTTTTCCGAGAGCTTTGGCTTGTCAACCAAAGGGTCGCTTGAGCCCTGAAGAAGATCGCACGTTAGTTGCCAATAGGTATCCCCCATTTGAATGTTTTGATTGTAAGGGGCCTAAAATCCTTATATTTGTCCGTAGTTAAACACGTTCATAGGCGATATTAAAAAAACATCAAGTACTTTGTTTAATTAGCAATAAAATGAGCTTGCGCGGCCCTCCTCAAAGTATGAAGACCTGTCAACCTTTCAACTCGTTATTACCGCATTTTTATGTTTCAACTTCATGTCAATATGAATGAAAGATATTATAATAAAAAGCATGAGAATGAACTGTGACACTGAAATCGAGAATCAATTCTGTTCGAGAATGTCATAGTGGGCTCTGAATCTCAAAGAGGACAGGGAATACTCAGGAGCCTGACAGAAAGCCACTCAAGAATGAACTCAACAGCATGTCTGGTGCCAAACCATTCCACACACTGGCAGTCCTCCTAGTGCTGAAGAAGGTATTGTTGGATCCTCCAACTAATTTTCTGCCATGTGCCTCCATGACGAATTGGATTAAAGAGCTTGAAATTTTCTTAAAATTATGCTCTCCTAGTCTAAAACTGCAACGTTCAGATGAGTCATTATTACAAGCAGGTCAAGACACAGTCAATGGGGCATCATGATCATTCATCACCATTCATCACCTATTTCCACACAGTTGAGATGTTTAATTATTGGTTAGTGTGTGGTGTTGAGCATATTACTGTTGGCTGTAAGATTTGTAAGCCAGCTCCTGAAACCAGCGTTTCAGGCTTCATTACCCCCTACTTACTTATATCAGGTGAGCTGATAAAGTGTTAGGGACCAAAAAAATCATGTATCAAAACATGATGGCACCACTGTTGCCACTGCAGATCCTTTTTGCACTTGCTTGTTACTACTGTGTGGAAATAGAAAATAGCCAACAACATACCTCCAGCTGCATGGGCAGGGTGGTGGAGTTGTTAAGAAGCAATAATCCAGCAACAGTTGGCTCGATAGCGCACCCTGTATTAGTACTGCGGGTCCATTATGACCTGGCAGGCCTGCTGAAACAGCTGCCCAGCTTAAGAGCTCATCCTGCATGAATAGCTGTACAGGACGACAAAAATGATCCTTCTGGTACGGTAGAAGTACTGCACATGATAGGACTGTAGAGCTATTAGTAAGACCCTTATTAGCTGAATCAACAGAGCCAGATTCAGAACCACAAGCACTACAAGCAGCAGCAGATCAAACACTGTCGGAAGGCTCTGATTTTTAAGTGCAGGGAATAAAATTCAGATGATCAACAGGCAGGGCATTGTGAAAATACCTAGTTCATGGCATAGTGGGGTCGTAGTAGCAATAGTAGCAAGGGGAATGTCATAGCTTGCAGTTAATATTGTACATTATGGTGGCTTTTCAGGAATCTATAAATTCTCAAAGATTTTAGAGCACCACAACAGGTAAATGTCAGAGTCTATCCTGTCAATCTAACATTGGAGCTGTGAGATTGCTCACAAAGTTTGCAGCAGGTGAGCCATTGGTCATCTGAAACAGTAGATATATAGATCTGTAGATCTTGCATCAGATTCCACGAGCTCTCAATTTGTTCTTGCATCAGGAAAATTGATACATAAGTGCATTGTGCTTGCATGTTGAAGCATTGAAGGTATCACTGTACCTTGTCAGGTGCTGAGAGAATTAGCCCACCAGCTGGACACTTTTCTTTCATCAACCTATTGAGGCACCACAGCATGTATAACTACGGTGCCATCTGAATCACATACCAGTGACACCGTGTTGTCAGCTGCTGGTGACATGCTCAGCCACTTGTACTTCAGTACTGCCCTGTCCATTTCCCGCACCAGGTCAGCAAATTGAGCGTATGAAACTGTTCCCTGCGCACCAGAAGACAGCTGAGCTTCGGTACACCTGTTTCATGTACAGTACATGCAATCAAGACGTGGTTTTTTTTGAGCTAGTGATAAATGAGCTGCTAAGCATTCTGCGGATATGGTGCTTGCAATGCATTTAAAAGGTATCAAGAAGGTGATAATTTTCTTGCACAGTGGATAATTTCAGGGAGCACCATCACTTACACATGAATAAAATGCTCTCTGTGCTGCGTGCAATCAAAACCCAACGACTAAACAATGTTACTTATGCATTCTGGATTATACTAATGTTCATGACCGCTTATTTTATGGTTACGTAGAGGAGGTGGGGCTTACAATCATGTAGGTGTGTAGTTTTGGTCAGCACAGACTAGTGCTGGTAGGTGGTGATATTGTGCCTAATTCATGTTAGGAGGCGTGATTCCGAGCAAATTCGTAAGGAGTTGTTAGGATTGCATGCACCGTATCGCAAGCTGCAGGTGGCCATAACTCGCGTGAATGTATTAGTTTCAGAGCCGTTCTGAGTACAGGACACTTCCGTAAACTTGGGGATGAGTGATGACTCTCTAATTGATTCACTTCTTGCGATCCTGAAACTTGCTTGGCAGTTTCGTTGATAATCTTCTGCCGCCACTACCAGGCCTTTGTTGGGGACCGCTAACTCTTGTCTTTATGATGATATCTTAGAAATTTTCTGTGTTTATAAACATGCGAGTACCTATCTGTGCAAAGGAGGACAATAAGGAGGAAAGTGTGTATATAAATTGACGCCATCGTGTTATTGACCTCGCACTTCTTTTGAGTTTCAGAGCGCAATGAAAAGAAAGAAGTGAAGAATGCTATGGACTCAAAGTCGTAAAGGTCATCAGTGAGCGGTCGTTTTGAGGAAACGAGGGACTTCTGTCCAGATGAGGAGCTATACACATCATCACTACTCACTTGATTTCCATTTGTACCAAGTGCACATGTTACGGTTAAGAGTTTGTAAACGCAACCCTAAATGAATGTGATGTAACTAGACGCGACACCAGCTACATATTAGCATGTGGGGAACTAGTATAGTGGTATTATGCTCGCTTTGGGTGCGAGAGGTCGCCGGTTCGATTCCGGCGTTCCCCCCATTTTATTGATGAATGGGGCCTTCCTGTTTCCAACTCTTCTTTGTTCTGCTTAGTTCACTGTGTTGGGAGTGACATTAAGAATCTCAATCAAACAATCTAGATGTTTGGAACTGCTGTTAACTCGAGTCATGAGTTGCAAGTATGAATGAGCCATGAATACCAGGAGTGGCACTTCCAAAAAGAAGTGCTTCATGGTCTTGTTCCAGGGCATAACATCATGTGGGGAACTAGTATAGTGGTATTATGCTCGCTTTGGGTGCGAGAGGTCGCCGGTTCGATTCCGGCGTTCCCCCTTTTAAGAATTCTAAGCGATATTGGTTGTTCTTTTTTGTCCCCCGTTTTACTGTTGATTTGTGCACCTTCTACTGCTGGTTTACTGTAGTAACGGTTCTAACAGGATTCATTACTCACACGAGTGAAGCGTTTCAATTAACGGTAGTGGCAACGTTAAAGATTTCGACCTGCTTACATTCTGAAACAAGCAAATCAAAAAGTAACAAGTTTCTGTATATCTTATCGGCCAATATTCTTCAAGTATGAACTGAGAGCTGCGATCAGTTTCCCATCAGCATTACTGCCACCACCGCTAAGGAACCCGGACCTAAACGCATCCTTAATTGCACTGACCAGCCCAGAATTGCTGCCTAGAGAACTGAGGAATTTGCTTCCTGCACTGCTGGACGTCCCAGCGTTAGCCGCAACTCCCAGCTTGCTCAAGTAGCTCTGGAAGGCAGATCTCAGGGCCCCGGAGGCAATTGATGGACCTGAAGAGGCTGATACAGAGGGTGGGGTGGCAGCCACGCTTTTAGATAAGGCGCTTGAGCTCACAGCAGTGCCAAAGCCAGAATTAAAAGCATGCTCAAGTTGAGAAAGGTAGGGGGAGGAGCTTATGTTGTGGAGAAGTGTGGACGATGTGGGGGTTTTACTAGATGAGAGGCTTGTTCCTCCTAGCAGAGATGGCCTGGCCGCAGTATCAGAGGATGAAGAGGTACTGCCAGCGGTGCTTGAGCTTCCGCCGCTAACTGAGTTAAGGAAAGAGGTGAGGAGGGTGTTGTAGAGCGGGATACTGGTGCTGGGAGGAGTGGTTTTGCCGGTGATTGCCTTTAAGTAGGTGCCAAGTGTGGAGTTTGAGTAGGTTGTGAGGAGGGAGGAAGTAAGCCTGGAGGATCCAGGGGTATACTGTGAGGCTAGTTTCTGCATAATGAGGAGAGAAGAGAAGAACTGATGTTGTTAGTTGTTGTTTATGATGATGATTGAGGATAACTTCAAGACATGCAAATCAAGTGCAAAGATCCGGCTAGAGGTAAGTATAGAGTGACGAAGCAGTCTTGTTTTCATCCCTGATCCGTTCTGACCACCACTGCTACAAGGTAGGACTTAATGTCACATCATCACCTCAACCTCCACTGCTACAAGGTAGGACTTAATGTCACATCATCACCTCAATCTCGTTCTTGAGAGTGTTGTTGGAAGCCAGAAGTTTGTCGACAGCGTTTGTGAGAGCACTGTCGCTGCTGGTGCTGCTGACGGTTCCGCCGCTAGCAGGGACGGGGAGGCTCTTGCAGTCTTTTTGTAGAGCATTTAGAGAAGCACTTCCACTGCTACCCCTACATGAGGACAAACAGCAGTTGATACAAGAACCATTGATTTTGGAGAAACTCCTGAAAGCCTGGTGCTACTTACGTGAGCAGCCCTGCAAGAGAGGGATTGGTGGCAGCCAAGTAGGAGCTGGCAGTAGTGGCGCCGCTACCCACCAGAGAGCTCACGTTCAACAATGTAGTCAGCTCACACACCACTTGCGTCACCTGGATCAGCAGTGTTCAACAGCAGTTCATGTTGTGAGCAGGTAGCAGGGACCTGCCTAATAGCTAACAAGTGGTTCTGTCAGATGACCAGCAGCACCTCAAGGAAACAATCATTCGAATCATCATCGGTCACTATCTCCCATATTGTTATGGCTGTAGATCTGCTGCCTCGTAACGTCTGTCCGTAGAATCATGAGGCTCATTTGAGTTATTAACAAAACTTGGGATTTGGTGTAAGGACCCATAAGAGGTCGGTTATAGGGTTTAGGTCTATGAGGTATAGGTTATAGCCATGATGGCCATGATCATGATAATACCAGAGATGATGATGAGAAAGGTGGACCATGAGGTGTGGGCCTTAGCCATGATGATGGCCATGATTCAGGAGACAGCTCCACAATGTGACATGATATACCAGAAAACATTGTGATGAGACAAGAGGCAGGTGTAGTGCTCACATATGACTTGTTGGCTCCAGTGCCCAGGCTGCCCTCAAGCCTTCGGTATTTGGAGGCATCGTTCTGCACCTGGTTCTGTAAGTTTTCTGGAGGAGACAGCAAAGTATCGAGGGTGTGAGAGTTGAAATACTGTACCCTTCAGAGCACTAAGGCAGTGAAATACTGTACCCTTCAGAGCACTAAGGCAGTGAAATACCGTACCCTTCAGAGTACTAAGGCAGTGAAATACTGTACCCTTCAGAGTACTAAGGCAGTGAAATACTGTACCCTTCAGAGTACTAAGGCAGTGAAATACTGTACCCTTCAGAGCACTAAGGCAGTGAAATACTGTACCCTTCAGAGTACTAAGGCAGTGAAATACTGTACCCTTCAGAGTACTAAGGCAGTGAAATTTGACATACCTCCGGTGCAACATGCCCCTTTACTGTGTATCTTTAATATGCTGAGGCATCATCATATGATTGCTTGCAGAACAAGCAGCCATGTGAAGCAATGCATGCAAGTTGTCAGAACAGTAATACATGCAAGTTGTCAGAAGAGTAATACTCTTTGAAAACAGCTTCTCCTCTGAACTAAATTCTGTTGCCCCAGATCAAGTAGCCATCATCATGTAAAATTTAATGCATGCCCTTCAAAACAGGAGGAGCCCTGTTGTTGATACGTTCTCACAGCAGAGAACCAATCAAGGCCCTGTTGTTGATACGTTCTCACAGCAGAGGACCAATCAAGTTCATAAAGTACTGCACTATTGTCATGATAGGATGTTTGTGATGTGATGGTTGCCATGTAATACGGGCTTGCCTGCAACGGAAGTCAGAAATTTCTGAGGGGTGCTGGAACTTGAAGTGCTTGAGCTGCCTTGTGGCAAGGAGCTGGCAGCCCTGGAGATGCTTTGGCCCAGTGAAGCCAGCAAAGACTGTGCCATGCCACGAAGATGGAGATCAGCTTCATACTTTTATGAAAGGCAATGAATATGCAGATAGCATTGCAAAGAAAAAAAAGTAAAAAACGTCTGGATTCGCGTCTTGAATGCATTATTTTGCAGTACCTGGGTAGAGAGGGCAGTTGAAGCAGTTGAAGCAGTTGAGGTACTGGGTGTGAAGACAGCTGATGCCAGCAGTTCTTCAAGGCCCCTCAGGAATGGTGGAGAGGGAGAAGCGCACTCTGCCAGCTGGTTGAGACAAAAAAACAGTAGGCTTGCGCTGATAACGACTCCAAGATTTCTCCTAGAGGAAAGATGTCTGTTTATTGCTGCTGCTGATAAGGTTTTTGGAACCATGTTTCTTTCTGCCTTCAGGACCTGCATCATGGAACATGGTTTAAAATGTACATGTCTCATGCTTAATTCGACTAAATATTGTACAGAGATGATTCATTATCCTTATTTATAGACAGACAGGCATCAATATTTATGTAGAGCATACACGTCTAATTGTATAATACCATACCTTTACTCTCAGATATTTCCAAATCAACAAGACAACTATTAAAAATAGTACGAGCTTCCAAGTTATAAGACATCTCTTGTTTCCCTCTCAATCTCCCGCACTTCCAGCGGCAAAATCCGCCCGAACGTGGGGATCTGTAGCGATCAAGAGACATCGAGTGGATACGAGCAGCAGCTTCCTCGCATGCTTTGTTGTAGTATGAATACCAAGGGGTGAGCTCATCGCACCGAAACCTTTGTTGAAAATATGGAAAACGTATGATCATGTTGTAGACGATTTTAAGGGCGATGTTACAATATTGCAGTGGATCTAGGACTCCTAGCGCAGCGAGGGATGCCCGTGGAATCACAAGTACTGTTGTTCCCATGAGGACATGCATTCTTACCTTGCGAGGATTTTGCATTACTAATAATTTCAATGAATACTTAGCATCTAGATTGAGAATGATACCAGCTGCATCCACATCTGGTCCTTCTGGGCTGGGCCCTCATCACCATTATGAGGAGGAGCCACGATCCAACGTGAACAATGACTCTTCACATAAGAGAGGTAACCAAGAGTGCTTTGAATCATTTTACATCATGGGTTCCGTTTAGAGGTCTTTTGATACAATGTCGTGCTTTGAGTCATGTCATATCAATCATATGTGCTAATGAATAAGCTTCTTGTCATGCTATAAGATAATGAGCTGGAGGCAAAATCATCCATTTAGAAGCACTAGATCTTGTCTCATCAAAATAGAAGCACTAGAGGAGAGCAGAGGAGGAGCCAGCAGATCCTCTTCATTGTCAGCAGAGCCCGGCACACTAGGACCCAGAAGTAGAGATGCCGGGTTCCGCGGACATAGCAAGGATGATATTGGACGTAACCTGTTGTCACAAACTGACGCAATTAAACAGCAGTACGGGAGTCTGGATTTCTTGCAGGTACAATGCCTGAAAGCACTGCCCACACGCGAAGCATCTTAGATTTCTGGCCCATTTCCTCTATAAGGACATGTCTCAGTCCTCTGTTGTTCCCCAATAAGTACAAGAAAGGGACCTAGTTCCAATTATCACGACTCAAATCATTTCCATCTTGCTTCACAAGACTTTCAAAAGTGCTTCTTGTCAGTCGCACTACATCAAAATTTATTGTTCTCACTCTTCAGTTGTTGACACCCCTCAATCTCCGCCACTGCTTGAAGTGTGAAAAACTCCTTGACAATATTCACCACTGCTTGATTTTATAGGTCATAGGTTCAAACCCTAATCAGGGTCCAATGCTCTTTTTACTGGGAGGCGCAGCCCTTGCCTGCTTGTTGGTAACATGGGCTCGAGGCTCTAGCCTGCGCATCACGAATCCATACTCCTTCTCTGTGACTTTCTCTCAAGGTAACTGCTTCAATAGCTGTGTCATAAGGCCTTAAAATTTTCTTAAATACTTTCCCAAGCTAACTTCTTTAGTTAGTTATAGAGACTGTCTGATCCTCCTGCGGTAAATAATGAGCAACAACAAATTTACATTACTACCCGGATAAGACCTATCATAGGTATTGGTAATATGATACCAACATGTGCAAAAATATGTTATTTTGTAGTATACAGATGTGAGATGTTGGTGTGAATGTTCACCATGTTTATATGAATGCATTTGTTATAGCCTTGGGAATAGAGTCAGGGGTACCCTTGCGTCTGAAGGGAGTCCCAGTAGGAGCTGTGAAGGACGTCAAGTCCAGCTTACAGTGTGTGGAGGCAGTGATTGAAGTGCATCAGAAGTGGGTCCATGCTATGATTTCTCATCAGGGTTCTGCTATTTTGAATAATATGCACCAGTAAAGAAGAAAGCACTACTAGTCGGGATGATCAGAATGCATCTGATGCATCAATGATTCAGGCAACTCTATAAATAAGTACAAGACTAGTAGGCTATGGTAATGGAACTCTAAATAACAAGACTAATAGGCTATGGTAATGGCTGCAAATCCTGTACAAAAGTCTGTGTAGGAGTTGTTTTGACAAAAGCATCCTCCTCCTTATGTTACCCTTATGATAGATTTCCCACTGCTATTTGTGTGCCCTCTTGGCTTCACCTGTCCCCCCTGCAGGGTATACTGTTCATACCAAGTGACAGCAGTATACCTGCTGAAAGTTAAACTCGTCACATCAACTGGCAACAGTAACTGACCTTTCATCTCATAACAGGAGCACTCGTATCCCTCGAGACAGTAAGCTTGTCTTCAACAAAGCCGGAGCATTGACTCCTGCAGCCTTCATCGATGTAAAGCTGCCCAAGGGTGCTGCTAGCAGCGGGGCAGTGGCTGATCATAATGCTGATGATATGGCCGTGCAGGATGCAGTGGCAACAGCAGGCAGGAGCCCTGTGGATGATGATGGTGATAATGATGATGATGCTTCATCTGCCACCAGTAGAGTCTCTTCAGGGAGTACAGGAGTTCTGGATGAGATCATGACGATGAGGTATGGAAGAACCAAGCGTTGTAGTCGCCGCCTTGTTCATGATGAGGTATGGAAGAACCAAGCGTTGTAGTCGCCTTGTTCATGATGAGGTGTAGAAGAACCAAGCGTTGTAGTCACCTAGCTGTTCATCATGAGGTGCATTAGAAGAACCAAGCGTTGTAGTCACCTTGTTCATCATGAGGTGTATTAGAAGAACCAAGCGTTGTAGTCACCTTGTTCATGATGAGGTATGGAAGAACCAAGTGTTGTAGTCACCTTGTTCATCATGAGGTGCATTAGAAGAACCAGCAAGCGTTGTAGTCACCTTGTTCATCATGTGGTGTATTAGAAGAACCAAGCGTTGTAGTCACCTTGTTCATGATGAGGTATGGAAGAACCAAGCGTTGTAGTCACCTTGTTCATGATTTCAGCTGAGCTCTTATTTTTATCTCTGTCAGGATTTAAGTGCTATGGAGTTGTGCTTTTGAAGAACAGCTGTAGAATCTTGCGTACATAAACATAAATTCATACACATTGACTCATCAGCGCAATATCACAATGCGGCTGTGCATGTAAATAGTAATATCCTTGATGAAGACTTAATGACATGACGTGTCTGAATTTTGGAAATGCAGGTCATCATCATCAGTGATGCTTAGTAGTAGTAGTAGTAGTAGTAGTAGTAGTAGTAGTAGTAGCAGTAGTAGTAGTAGTGCGGTAGCTGAGGCTGTATCAGCTGTATCGGGCCCTGATGACGTGGATGCCTGTCGAGCGGAAGGGGCTTTGATTTGTAGGGGCGATGTTGTGCGGGGAGTGCAAGGAGGTGGTATGGATGAGTTCTCTGCCTTGATGTTGAAGGTGGGAACTATGTGAGACATTCTAGATTCTCAATTTGCAGTACAATATCTTCAAGTATCTAACAAAATATCATGTTTGCATGGCCCGGTGTGCAATACTGCATTTCGTATGGGGATGGCCCGTCAAGAATAATGCTCGCTTGGATGCCCATTAATGATAATTTGGGAGCCTGTCATGTTATCCACGACTGCATGTGTTTTCAGAGTATGGTCAGAGGTGCTGAGCAGTGGCAGCTGCCGCCTGGTTTGAGAGGAAGGCAACAGTAGATGAGTTATAAGGGGGCGGTTGACTTAATAGACTTGCAATCGTTGTGAGCAGTTTTTTCTTCCATGTCGTCTGATATTCTATAAGATCCCATCTTTGCTTATCACTCGCTCCTGTAGTGGATGGACTGTACTCAAATGTGCATATCAGCTTGTATATTTACAAACGTTTTCATAGGTACTAGCTCGTTAAAAGTGTCGTTGTTACGTCTTCTGGTGCATTCGCTATGCCTGATTAAAGCATACTAATTATAATGATAGAGCTGTGAATTTTGCAGCGTAACGTGCATAGCTCATCATGGAATTCAAAGTTGCCGTACAGTTACAATGTTTCAGAAGCGATTCAGCATTGACGAACAAATCTGCTGTAACCATAGCGATAAATGAAATGGTTTTCAATTGTTTCTGCCGTTGGCCTTCTGATTGCCTTAATAGTGCAGCTACAGGGTAACCTAACTCAATACTGAATCACAAAGTTTCTTGAATCTCATTGAATTACTACTTCCGAATCAGGGCCTTATCGAGGCTGGATTAGCAGTAGGAACACAAACAATGCTAAAAACAGCAGCATGGGCCAGACTCCTCCTGCAACATCATCTATCAAGACAAGGAGGATGGTACAGGACCTCTTGCAGCAAGAAGATGTCAACAAACGAGCGAATGCAGCTGCATCAGTTGTGTTTTTGGCCAGGAATGATGCACAGATGCTCACACAGATGAGGAGAGAAGGTATGAGGAGGGAAAGCAATATGGTATCATTTTGAGACTTGTCAGTAACAACGGGACTAAGTGACCCTACTTCAAAGCGCTCAGAGTACTTAGCATTGATTGCTTGAGATTCAAGTGAGTGTACATGTCATCAAGCAGTTGCAGTCCTGGGCAGCTTAGGAGAAGTGGTCTGGTCAGAGGACGACTCTCAAAAATAAGTTCCTTCCTTCGTGCATTCTTCCATGCCCTTTCTACATCGCCTTGTAACTCGCTCCAAATCCTGTCTACTTTTTTCACTGTTAGGTGTGCTTCATGCGCTTGCTGCCTTAATCATTGGGTTTGAGATACCAACAAGAGAAAAGCATATGACTATGTCAAAAGAGGAGACCAAGGACACAATTGAGGCAGTAACTGCAAGTCTAGTGGCCCTGGCATTGTTGAGTGCTGGTGATGAAGTGTCACAGGTATCGGGAGTAGGAGTATCACGTACGCATCATCAGGTAGCAGGAGTAGCAGGAGTAATCATGGTGGTGATCAAGTGTCACAGGTATGTATATGTGTCATCAGGTAGCAAGGTGATTAATCATGGTGGTGATTAAGTGTCACAGGTATGTATATGTGTCATCAGGTAGCAAGGTGATTAATCATGGTGGTGATCAAGTGCAAGTGTCACAGGTATGTATATGTGTCATCAGGTAGCAAGGTGATTAATCATGGTGGTGATCAAGTGTCACAAGTATGTATATGTGTCATCAGGTAGTAAGGTGAGTAATGGTGGTGATGTTCTGTCACAGGTATAATGTATGTGTCATTAGGTAGCAAGGTGAGTAATGTTGGTGATGTTGTGTCACAGGCATTCATGTGTAATTAGGTAGCAGGAGTATATTGGTGGTGACGACTAGATCATGTTGCTTCAGGTCATAAGAAGAAGGATAGCCCCACCTATACCTCTGCTGCTTAAATTGAGAATGACCACATTGCATGATTAGCATGATTTTTGGCTGCTTGTGTAAGTGCCTTGTGGTCCCTGATGTACCTGATGATAACTAGTTAGCAATGCATCAAAACGACACTACCTGTTTTCTTATTCAGGGTATCCTCATGAAGTCAGGCCTGTTACCCAAGGTCCTAAGGCTCATGAAGACGGGTAATAACATTTTTGCATTATAAGAAGCGGTAGTCATCAATTTTACCTGCACTCCTCATTATGGCATTATTGATGAGGGCAGGCGGGCATGCATGCCTGTTCATCTCATGATGATATCAGGGGCTTCGTCTCCAGCAGTGTTTACGACTACCCAGCAATGACAAAAAGAATACTTCAAGTGCACTAGTAGTGCATGGCAGGGTACAGCTTACTACCCTCGTAATAAGCTGCGCTCTAGTACCAACTCATCATCATTGCTGCTGATGATGCGCAGTATTTTTCAACTCATGATGATCCAAACCTGCTGATGTCAGCTACTTTATGTCAGCTACTTTATGATCATGATGATCCAAACCTGCTGATGTCAGCTACTTTATGATCATGATGATGCCTCTTGTGTGATTCTCCAACATCATAGAACTGGGTGGCTGGCTGGCTGCTTCTTCTCAGCTCCTGTACTCCCTTTCAAAGGGACCTGCTGGGCGAGACGAGATTCAAAGGGCTGTTGACAACAATGCACAATGGCTCGCAATACTGGCTGTCAGGTTACTAGAGGTGATGGTGATGAGTAGCATTAGTAGTAACCGTGCAGACTAGTCGTTGATAGATACTGGCTGTCAGGTTACTACTAGAAGTGATGATGATGAGTAGCATTAGTAGTAACCGTGCAGACTAGTCGTTGATAGATACTGGCTGTCAGGTTACTACTAGAAGTGATGATGATGAGCAGCATTAGTAGTAACCGTGCAGACTAGTCGTTGATAGATACTGGCTGTCAGGTTACTACTAGAAGTGATGATGATGAGCAGCATTAGTAGTAACCGTGCAGACTAGTTGAAAATAGAGCAGCTATTAGCCTGATGAGGCTGAGCTGCAAGTGCATAGTACTAGTTGATAGAGCTATTAGTCTAGTGATGAGGCTGAGCTGCAAGTGCATAGTACTAGTTGATAGAGCTATTAGTCTAGTGATGAGGCTGAGCTGCAAGTGCATAGTACTAGTTGATAGAGCTATTAGTCTAGTGATGAGGCTGAGCTGCAAGTGCATAGTACTAGTTGATAGAGCTATTAGTCTAGTGATGAGGCTGAGCTGCAAGTGCATAGTACTAGTTGATAGAGCTATTAGTCTAGTGATGAGGGGCCTTCTTGTCCTACCAATGGTTGAAACTACATTATGCTGATTAAATGGTAGCTTTCATGTTGTCTATCAATGTGTAGTTCAAAAGAAGCTGTGGCTTGCCTCCCTGCTTACTAGTAGTCTACTATCATTACACTACATGGCTGGCTGGCTACTACCTCATCAAGCTGATACTCATCTTGCAGTCATAACGTTGATGTGTATGAGCATCCATTGTCTGATCAGACGTCTCATTATCATGGCACTGCTCATGATTGATGTTGCTGTCTAATGCTTTCATCATCACTGCACTTCAACCCCTGCTGCTAGTAGGGTGGCGCTGCGGGTAACTCCACTGATGCCATGATCTCCTCCTGCCGTCTCATGGCTCTGCTAGTGGGGAGAGTGGGTGCCCCGGGCCATGCCTTCTTGGAGAGCCAGGACACGACACGGTTAATGCTTCAGGTTGCTTAGTTTGAATGAAGATTCTAGCTGTCAAGCAGTAGCTCATTTACCACAGCAGGTGTCTACTGGAGGCAAATAGCTGAAAGCTGTCGACTACCTGATGGGAGTTGAGGTTCAAACTACTATTCAAATTAATCCACAGCTCCATTTTGTTGTCATTAGTTGAGCTCCTCTCAATTCTCCTTGTAGTGTCATTATAATATTGGTACTTCTGCCTGCTGACGCTATTTGCCATAATGCACTATTACATGACCACTTCAATTTTATGATGGTAAGCTTGGTCTCTATGAGCCCTCAATGGCGGCTACTTTGCTAACTGCACATTTAGTACCCACTACTAGTACCCACTACTACACAGGTTTTGGGCATGCATCACGGTAAAAATGGCAGCACCTCAGATGTGGTTGGCGCTCTGCTTGAGCCCTTGGATCACATGATCAAAGATGACAACACAGTCCTCCAAAAGATTGGGGAGACAGGCAAGTATCATGATGAGAGAAGGCGGCTGGTTGGCGGGTGACTATATCCTTCATGTCATGCTCTAGTACTATAATACCATGTAGTTTTTATACATGGCATGACTCTGATCATGATGCTTGACAAACTGCTGGGATGAATCAGATGACATCAAAGTGTCTGTTCCTGAGCCTAGGTACGTGTGGTACATTGTTTTAAGCTGGACAATCGTCTTGGATAATAAGATTCCAGTCGTTATTAGTCCATTTAGATTGCCAAATAATCATGATAATGTTTATTCATCAACTATGTGACTCGTTGGCGCATGGAATGTTTTGAATTTATGAAAATTTATGAATTCAAGACCAAGACACCGCCGCCTAGTATGTTGATTCACAACATAGTGGATGAGACATCACAGCTTCTAAGCATCTCACATACAGCTGCCTCACAAGCAGCAAGTCATTATTCTGGTTCCTCCTTATTGATCATAATTCACTACAGGCTCCTAGTTACGCTTCATCATCCTCATTATTGATCATAATGCACTACAGGCTCCTAGTTACGCTTCATCGTCCTCATTATTGATCATAATGCACTACAGGCTCCTAGTTACGCTTCATCATCCTCATTATTGATCATAATGCACTACNAATGGATATCCGCTGGTCCCCGCCCCTGTCATGTCAATTTCCTACAAGGTGAGCTTGCACTGCACATTGCTTACGCCCTACCTATCTGTAACCACCATGCTTTCAGTTTCAGGGTATTCATGTTTTCAGTCTGATCAGGAAATAGCAATGTATACCTATCATGATTATCTAGATTTTCTGCTTTTTACTGCTTGCAGATCAAGAACAATCTCTTGGGGTACGTAGCCAAAGCGTCAAAGGCAGATGGCAAAGGGGCAGTAGCAAAAGGAGCGGAGCCACATGCAGTAGCAATCAAGCAGGAGATTGAGAGACTCAGGGCATTATTGGGGGAGGCGTACGGTTGGGACAAGATCACAACCATTAGTAAAGTCATAGGCTTAGGCCTATGATTTATTTATTGTGACGTTGATACATGTATGAACTATGCGCAGTAGAGCTATTCTATTTGATTGTTTACTTGGTGTTTCCAGTGTTGTACCGCCTTCTACTATCCTTAATTCCATTGTATCTGACATGCATTCGCTTCTATTGAAGCTGTAGAAGCTGTAACCTGCTTTATGTAATAATTGCACCAGAAGCTCATTTGATTCCAACGTACTTATTACTATGTTTATTACTAGGCTCCTAGTTACGCTTCATCATCCTCCTTATTGATCATAATGCACTACAGGCTCCTAGTTACGCTTCATCGTCCTCATTATTGATCATAATGCACTACAGGCTCCTAGTTACGCTTCATCATCCTCATTATTGTAATTATTGATCATAATGCACTACAGGCTATTTACGCTTCATTGTCCAAGAGTTACGTCCAGTTCCTCGGCCAGGGTCTGCATATGCTGCACTGTCTCTCATGCTGAAGGCTGCAAACACACCTGCTGGTGCAGAGCAGCTAATATCTGGAGGGGTGCTGTCTGCGTGTAGTCAGGTATTGGAGCAGCAGTTAGTAACAGACGCTAGTGTGCACATGCACGTCAATTTGATCAAAAGTCCTCGTTAGGGCATATCATTTCAATCATTGTTGATGTAGAGCCTCAAGCTATCTGTAAGCAACCTGTAAGCACTCTGATGACGAACTCGGCTGCTTGTTTCTGAAGTAATGTCCATCCTGCTGCCAGCTGCAACCTGAAACTGCATGCAACATGAAACTGCATGGAACCTGAAGGATCTGACTCATCAGACCTGACTGCTCCTTAGTTCTAGTGGTCTCACTGCTCGCTGATCCCTGCCTCATCATCATCACAAAACGACTCAGATCTATTATTTGTCTGGTATGGAGCCTGTGTGGCGAAGGGCCTGCCTTGACATCTTAGCAGACATCACAGAAACCAGGAGATATCGCAAAGGCTTCTCATCTGAGGAGGAGGAAGATGAGGAGGAAGAAGAGAAAGAGACTGTCGAGGTAAAAAGAGCTTTTTGTACAAAATATTAGATGAGTTTTGATTTTGACACTGCGTCTGATCGCCCATATCTGTTTGGAATAGGATGCATTGCTTGACACATTCCTTTCTATTCTCTACTATGATTGCCATTCCTGTGCTGCAGCATCCTAAGTTTTAAAATTGTCATGTTGAAACTCGTTATGCAAACTGTTCATGGTAATGGCAGCATTATGACAACTTTATGGCAAAGATGCAATGGGTGCGTGCCTCTTGTTATATGGGTCATGTCAGGTGAAGAGTCCTTTGGATCTAGTGGACATCCCAGCTGATAGCTCCATAGTTGTTCTGGAGGACATGAGGGATCCGTGCCCTGAGGGCGCCCTCTTCATCACTGGCATTATGATGAAGTTGCTCAGGTATTGTTGGAACCTGTACTGCTGCACTGCTGTGCGTGAAGATAATGCCGTAGGTGCTTCATGAATATCATTTGGTGATACATCAGGCCAACAGCGCCGCTGTCAATGCTCCTTTAAGAGAGGGCTCAACATGTGACTGCATGAGATCGTGCTGTTGATATGAATGCTCTTCTGAAAGGCTGCTCTGATTTAATGCACACTGCATGAGGTCTTGCTGCAGCTGTTGACGCTCCTCTGCCAGGAGAATGGTAAGGTGGTGTGTTATGTTATTATCCTCCCCCCACTATGAGCCAGCCATAACTAGCTGCCCTGAGTATCCTGAGCAGATATTTCCTGATTCATGCCCCGGCTGATTGTAACTGAGCGGCTGTGTGTTTTCGCGTTCCCCCTCTTCTCCACGTTCACCAACTGCATAACTGCAGCAAGTACATACAACCAGGATTGCACCTGTCAGCACTTCAAGCCATGCGGGATGTGGCACATTCCCCCCTAGCAGCTCAGGCCATTGTCACTGAGGGAGCACTGCAGGTAGTATGTCAATTGTCTCATTTAACTGACATTGCTCTGCTTTTAAATCATCAGTTAAATCTTTTATGATGATCATGTTCAACGTCATTTCCATGATATTTATTTCTGGCCTTTCCTTTTCATTCTACAAGTACTGCTAGTTTTGTAATGCTGACTTATATATTAGTGATGATATACAGTGCTAGATGTAATGTTGTCCGTCAGTTACTGCAGTTACTGCAGTTACTGCAGTGTCCTTCTGGTTATCCATAGTGTTGTCCATCTGCACTGCAAGTGTTGTCCTTCTGCACTGCAGTTACTGCAGTGTCCTTCTGGTTATCCAGCATAGTGTTGTCCATCTGCACTGCAGTGTCCTTCTGGTTGCGCCTTCTGGTGTTCAGATGACTAGTTCAAGTATACCTCTAATATGTACATCTGATGACTAGTTCAAGTATACCTCTAATATGTACATCTGATGACTAGTTCAGGTATACCTCTAATATGTACATCTGATGACTAGTTCAAGTATACCTCTAATATGTACATCTGATGACTAGTTCAAGTATACCTCTAATATGTACATCTGATGACTAGTTCAAGTATACCTCTAATATGTACATCTGATGACTAGTTCAGGTATACCTCTAATATGTACATCTGATGACTAGTTCAAGTATACCTCTAATATGTACATCTGATGTTTACCTTTCAATAATACCGCCTCCCATGCAGCATGAGTATCCTCATAAGATGTCTCTGCTGCTTGTTCTGATTCTTATTAATTTACCATCTGTCATCATAACCCTGCTGGCTGGCTGCTGGCTTCCAGGCAGCTGTTAACTTGATCGGTCGTAATCTCACAAAGGATGGTTTATACCCACCAGACTGGGCTGCTCAGGTAAGGATGCAAGCAGGACTGCTGTCATTCTTGCGTTTGTTGCTGAGTGTGAGAATTATGAGTGGAACATAAGGTTGAACCAAGCACTTTGAGTTGCCTGATATTCCTGAATGTATTGTTCATCCTTGTCATCCAGCGTGTTGTTTATCATTGTCATGCCCCATCATTACTGGGCCTGCCATTGTCATGCCCTATCATTACTGAGTCTGCCTTTGTCATGCCCCATCATTACTGAGTCTGCCTTTGTCATGCCCTATCATTACTGAGCCTGCCTTTGTCATGCCCCATCATTACTGGGCCTGCCACTTTTGCACTCAGGTCCACAGAGAGTCGGTCCTTCTTGTTGCCATGCTGGCATTGAGGACGGAAGTGAAAGATGAGATTGTCCAGGTGTGCACTCAGGGCACGGATGTTTAGTGTCCTTGAACAGGACTGGTAACGTAAGGGGCACATGTACAGTGTTTACAGCTTAGTGTGAATGTGAGGACAGATAAGTGTGGATGTGTGGACAGCTTTCATACACATGCGCCAAGTACTCTTCAATAAGCGGACCACTTGGATTATGTGAGAATCCTCGTGTGCTGCTTTTTATGGTTGCTGCTTTCATTGTCTTAATAGGCGGGTGCCATCGAGGCCTTGTGCACATGTATGACTAATCATTTGAAGTACGACAAGGACATGGGCTCTGTGAGGATGACTGCAGCGGCAGCATTGGTTCCCATACTGGGTGAGACTGCATAGACATACTGGTAGAGACTGCATGGACATACTGGGTGAGACTGCATGGACATGATGGGTGAGACTGCATGGACATAATGGGTGAGACTGCATGGACATAATGGGTGAGACTGCATGGACATACTGGGTGAGACTGCATGGACATGATGGGTGAGACTGCATGGACATGATGGGTGAGACTGCATGGACATGATGGGTGAGACTGCATGGACATACTGGGTGAGACTGCATGGACATACTGGGTGAGACTGCATGGACATACTGGGTGAGACTGCATGGACATACTGGGTGAGACTGCATGGACATACTGGGTGAGACTGCATGGACATGATGGGTGAGACTGCATGGACATAATGGATGAGACTGCATGGACATGATGGCTTGCAAATATGTTATTTGTATTTTGCAGCAGGATTTCCCAACTAGTATCAAAGGTCGTATTAAAATGTGATGAAGAGTGCTTCATCCTAGATGTATCCCGCCTTCCTAAGGTATCGGCGTTGGAAGAACAGGAGTGCTTATTGTTAGAAGGATATTTTTCCTGATCAAGTCCATCACTGCGCCAACTATGAACAATGTACTGCTAATTATACTTTAGGATCAGACGATGGTCTTATTTACCGAGCAGTGAAAGCGGGCGCCTTGAATGCTCTGCTGCCAATGTTGAACTCACCCAGTGTCAAAGAGCAAGAGGTGTCAGGCAAGATTCTGGAGGTGCTGACAAAGGATCCGGATCTGATTAACAAGCTGGATCTAGCCAGGACTGCAGAGCAGGCATTTCGTGCACGTCAAGCAGCTTTAGAGGAGCGTGGCCAAGTTTGACATCTGATATATAGCTTTCACACGCATGTTAACAGGCCACTAACTGAATTTTGTAGATTTAATTCAGCAGAAGTAGCAAATGAGGTCATTTTTTACGTCGGTAATATGTCCCTCGCTTAAAAAGATCGCTGGAATTGAGCCTCGGGGGAAAATTCGCTTGAATCTATTCAAGACGATCGCTTGAAAGGATCATGCACAGCAAACAGAGGCCTTAAGTAAGGTTACAAGGCACGTCTTCAGCATATATTAAACTTTCTTAACATTCAATAATCATTTAAAGGCGTGGTGTCTTATGCTTGCAGAAACATTGTACAGGAACGGTTCTGATTTCTGTATTGTACCTAATATTTTATTTTTTGCTTGCTGTGAACATCAGCATCAGGATTATTTTTCGTATGCCTTATGAACGATAGTTCTTGAAGTATGCCTACATGCAGTGGCCGCAGTTCAAACGTTTGTTTTACAGTTAGTTTCACGCATAATGGTGCAGTAATCTTGTGATTCGTGTGTCAGAAATTTTGCAGCACGTATTGGCTTGATCAGCCATCATAAAGCTTTTCCTCAAGGTAGTTGTAACGTAGTGTTTGGTGCGCGCTCTGATCACAACAACAATCGTAGAAAAACAGGTCAACAGGAGACTGCACTTCCTGCTGTAAATACTATTAGACTTGAGACTCCGGCCCAAGCTCGTCCTCAGTCTGCTGGCACATGTCGTTCAAGGGAAGATTTTGAGAGGGCATAAGAAAATGAAGACTACGGGGTTGAGAGAAGTAGAGATCCAGAGCATATCCAAGTAGATATTGATAATCCAGACAATATCCCAACAGGCTTGCTGGAAAGCTTTAAGGACCAGAAAACTCCTGTGAAGATACTAATGCTGCAACTTATGCAAACGCAATACCAATTAGCCCAAAATCGATAGGTAAATCAGCGTAAAACTAGTAGCAGAATGGAACATAACAATGCAATATGCATACAATGCTGCTTGAATTTGAATTTCGTCACCCTCCCTGTCCAACCTTCAGGCTTTTGGACCCCTCAACCTCTGACTAGGGCCTTCCAATAATGATGGCCCTTCCCAAGCACCCTTTCTGAGCAATCCTTTGCTCAACAGAGATACGAACAAGCAGTTTCTGGTGAGGTGTTTGGTTGGGACCGGTGTTTCTTTTAATTATTGTAAGAGCATCAAATGTCGCATTTCTCAGGATAGTTTTAAGGTCACATGCACATTCTCTGCTTGCAGGGCAACTTATCAGCTGCATTACGCGCAAAGTTGAGGAATCATACAGAGAACCTTTTTTTGTCTGAGCCTGAGATAAAAGAATATATTAAAAAGTACCCCCCAATGAAGTAATTCCTGGAAGTGCAAGATCCCCGCCCTTTGGCCTCAGGGTTCTTTGATCAAGTCTGGTCGTACAAGGGCAACACAAGGGAGTATGAGTTATCTCCCACTGCTCTGGTGGATTGGGGACATGGGAAGAGAAATTCATGAACAACACCTGCAAAGCTGCATCAATCGCGGTAATTATGATAAGTTGTATCTTAATTCTGTGAAGTGGTGATGATTTTGCACCTTGGATCCTTGTCTTCCTCAGGCTGACAATGTCAACATGATAAACTTATCTTCTTCCTTTATGTCATCTTCTCAGTGTTCATATGTCAAGGAGGCTGAGGGTCTGCCTAGTCAGCCATATGGCATCTGAAGTTGCGAAGGGAGTGCAGAATAAGGCCAAGGACTTGTTGCACAATGATGCGTACCGCCAGGTTGCCCTTCAGCCATTTGATAGGGCTTCATTTGTGTCAGCCTTGGCGGCTAGGGGCTTGATCCCAGGTGCTGTCATCGGGGATAAATGGGTTGCCCTTCAGCCATTTGATAGGGCTTCATTTGTGTCAGCCTTGGCGGCTAGGGGCTTGATCCCAGGTGCTGTCATCGAGGATAAATGGGTTGCCCTTCAGCCATTTGATAGGGCTTCATTTGTGTCAGCCTTGGCCAGCAAGGGCTTGATCCCAGGTGCTGTCATCGAGGATAAATGGGTTGCCCTTCAGCCATTTGATAGGGCTTCATTTGTGTCAGCCTTGGCCAGCAAGGGCTTGATCCCAGGTGCTGTCATCGAGGATAAATGGGTTGCCCTTCAGCCATTTGATAGGGCTTCATTTGTGTCAGCCTTGGCCA